>ML781541.1:245782-294462 GCA_009831015.1 Picea engelmannii
TATATATATATATATATATATATATATTAAAAGTAAAAAACACATCTTTACCGAGAAAGGACTTTTGGGATATTAATAAAAGTATATTTAAATGTTGAGCATAAATAAAATATTTCAATGTCAAATTTTTCATAGTAAGGTATTTGATCCCTCTCGAAGCATAAATCAAAATGGTAAACGATGTCCATAGAGGTATTGGATCTAGTTGCATTAATTCTAATGAGTATTTAATGATCTAGTTAAGTATTTTAACTTTCCTATTTTAATGGATCTTACTCGCTTTCATGATTTAGTGGGATCATCCTAACCTCCTCACCTTATCCTCTTCAACTTATAAAAGGAGAGGATCTCTCATGGAGAAGGTTATCTTTTGGGATTAGCTTGGATTGGATTGAGCTTTGGAGATTGTTAGCTTGGCTAGATGAGCAATTTTGTCAAGATAGATTGTGAATATTATCAGATCTATGCTCTCATAATTTCTGGAGTGGAAGTGTGTGGGGAATGAAGGACAACTGGAAGGGACCTTACGACATCAAGGCCATGGTTATAATCTCTCTTTAACATTTAATATGATACAATAATATAATTCTTTCCTGTAAAGCTTGTTGTGTTTTATTGTATGATTCCTTGATCACATACATAGGTTTATATTGAGTTTATGCTATTACTATCACTTTGGTTGGTTGCGTTATTTTGCAGGTTCATCATTGTATGAGCATTGGAACGGAGCTAAGATGGCGACGATGAGAGGAAGAAGCGTTTAAACGGTATGTCACCTATCCCTCATTAGTTAGTAAATTCAATATCTAAAACTTAAGGAAAGCGTCATGTTCTAGTGTGTTTTATTCTGGATCTAGGTGGATCTAGGGAGATCAGTTAGTGTCTGCACCTACCGATTTATCCAATAACAAAATTGGCGACTCCACTGGGGTATGGATTGTTTCCTAGTTATTCTAGTTTCCCTTGCTTTGATTTCTTGATTTCTGGTCTCTGGGTCTGTGAGAGATCCATCCAGACTCTCTGGATATGAAATTTAACTTAGACTCTTTGTCATTTTTCCAAATTCCTTTTGATTATAGACATTCCTGCACTTCACCGGTATACATCCTATGAAAAAATTTGATTCTCACACCTCACTATTTAAACCAGTGCAACATTTTCACACCCTACCCATTGCTAGCCTGCGAAAACTGTTGATTTTCGCACTATAATATAATGTTGGCTTGCGAACTTCTTTGTTAAAAAAAAAAAAAAGTGGATTGGGTCTTGTTCACCCAGTTTTGCTTTAATCCACTGGATTGAACTTTTGGAACCTATATTGATCTGTTTACAGTTTGTTGGACATTCTTTGAGTTGATTTTAGCCATCTTTGATTTGTTTGGTTTTGAAGGATTAGTCTCTTTCTTTGAGTGTCTTTCAATTACAAATCCTTGTTTTTCTTTAGAATTGTTTAGGGAAAGATCAGATTTCTTCTGAATAGTTCACTTTAAAAGAAAACTTTTAGTTTGGGTTTCTTTGTTTTAAGAAAGTTCATTATTCCTTTTAGTGAAATTTTTGAAACAAAAAGATTTAATTTCTTGCTTTATATTAGACTGGGAGCATCCTTGCTTTTGAAGTAGAGAAATTGCATGATTCTTGGCATTTTTTGGTCTTAAATTCTTGGCCATGTATCATGTATTGGTGTACAGTCTATTTTTCTTATTTCTTAAAAATCTTGATATTGGTGAGTTTAGTAAATTTTGGGACATTGTGCATCTGGGAATGATAAATGTTTTCTCCTTCTCATAGCATAGATTTCATCGAAATGAAAAAACCATATTGTTCATGCCATTTTCCTATTGAGTAACAACAACCATAAAATAAAGCGCTTATAAAAAACTGACTAGACATTTTTTATACTTTCTGGTATAAAACCTACATTAGATTAGTTGTAGGTATTTGGAATAGGTGTGAAAGATAACTTTCCAAAGTTGCAAACAAACATATAATCTTGAGTTAGGGAGCGGTTAAATCCACTTATTACATTTTGTCCTAGGAATCCCTTCTAACACAAGGATCAATCACGAGGTCGCATTGAGACTGACAGAGTTACTCACCCTACTTTGTTGGCCTTGGTGTAGAGGTTGGCCATATTATGGGGGTCGCTTTAGAGGTATACCCACAATGATGAATGGAACCCTTTCAAGTTGATTTTGGGCTAGATACCATGCCCTTGCGCATGGATCAGATTGTCGACTATTTCCCCAGGCATCACTGTAGTGATTGGTAACCTTAGTGGCCTATCTCTTTAGGATCTTTACACAAGTTGACTGTGGAAGGGAAAGTCTTCATAATACTTGGAATTGACATTGGAAAAACTCACTTGAGCTCCTTGGAGGGTATACCCATGTTTATGTGTGGGAGCTTGCACCAGGGTGTAAGTCTACTAAGCAGGTCTTCAACGTAACTTTTCCACCCACTCTATCTTATCCCCTTCTTACTTTGTTCCCATGACGTTGGATTTCATCACGAATTAGTGTTCTCATTGTGAGAAGGTTTTGTTTGTTTGCTTGCTTCCTAGATTTTTAATGTGTGTTGTTTGTTTTCCCTAGAAAACTAGGTTGGATTTGTTTTATATGGCCTCAGTTCCTGAAATGACCAATGAAGGAACCCCTGCTCCAGGGGAACCTTTTGTTTTTCCTTCTTATGGAAACATTGGTCCTCTTCACATCGCTACTTTGAGCCTTCCACGTCTCATGATCGGATTGACGAAGTGGTTGTTTTCCACTTAGGTAATCCCAAATGCAGTAAGTACTTCGATCGTAAGCACTTCCCCCCAAGAACATCAAACTCATGTTGATCCTTCACCATATTCACCAGTAATATCTTCTTCACCTTATTCACTTGCAATCTCTTCTCCCATTTCATCTTCTTCGCCAAGTGAAAGCTCTGAAGCTAGTAACCCAGTGAATAAGAAGAAGAACAAAAGGAAGAATAAGAAGAAGAAAAATAAGCAAGGATCAAAACCTCCAACCATTGCTAAACATGTTGGAAAAAAAACAGTTACTGTTAATTGTGCTGGGAGTGTTGATGATGTCAAGATCACCCAAACAACTCGTAAGCCCAAGTACCCTTGCATGTTTCGTAAGGGTAGCCATCTTCTTAAGGATTTCCTTGGTCTATCCAAGTTTATATAAGTATGTTCTACACACCTTGACCAACCCATGTTGTCAGCCTCTAAACAACATGTTCATGATATCCCCTCAACTAGTCATGATACCATTGGGAAGAAGAAAAGTAGAGTCAAATTCCTGTGTATGTTATGCAAAGTGCATAATCTAACTCATCTTTTCCCTCATATGGAAGAAGCCTCAAAATTCTTGGAAGACATGACTATTTCATAGCCTTAACTTCTAGTTACTTATCGCAAGCTTTCTCTCAACCAACTTGTAGTTGATGGAATGATCAATCTGGTTCCCCCGTCGGTCAGTCCGGTTGATCAAGTGATCAATCTAGGCACATCCTTGGTTGAACCAATAGACCAAGTGGTCAATTCGATCCCATCCTTGGTTGATCCCACTCTCATATTAGAGAGTGAAACCCAAGCAGTCGATCATTTTCCAAGCGTCGATCCCATTCTCCCCCTGGAGAATGCAGCCCAAGTGGTTGATCCAATCTCATCATTGGTCGATCCTACTCTCCCTCTCGAGAGTAAACTCGATACTACCCACATTTTTCTCATTGATATAGACTCTGTGGTTTCGGGGGGTATTCCTCTTTCTCCCTTGAAACCCCCTCCAAGTAATTAGGCCATCCTTTTTAATTGGGGTGTGCTAATTGGACCTCATCTTCCCTCTCACATTCCTTTCCAGATTACAGTGCAAGTTTGTGGTCGAGGCATTCCTTAGACGTTGATAGATGAAGGTGCATCCGTTAGCATTTTGTCATCTTTTGCTTGGAAAGCTTTGGGTTGTCCTCAACTTTCCCTATTTATGTAGAATTTGTTATCTTTTAATGGAAGAACCAGTCAAACTTTAGGGACCCTTCCTTAGTTTCCTGTAATTTTGGGAGGGAAAAATGTCTTTATTGATGTCATGGTCGTCCAAGGCCCCTTGGATTTTTCTTTACTCCTTGGGTGAGATTATGAATATGCCATGAAAGCTATTGTGTCCAATATTTTTTGCATGATATCTTTCCCACACAATGGAAGAATGGTGACTATTGATCAACTTTCATTGATCAGTCCTAACTAGATTACCTCCCTAAATGGTTCTTATATGAAGAAAGTATCGCCCCTACCACATGTCAATTATGTGGCGTTGCCTCCCATGACTTCAAATTCTGATGACTTAGATCTAGTAGTTGACATGGTGATCTCTTCGATAGGGCTGTTAGAGCTTGGTCTCTTTACTCCTGTCGCAACCCTCGACATGGTGTCCTTCCAGAGTGTGTTTCTTCCTTCCAGTGAAGACCTATTGGAAGCCATGACTGAGTTTTGTCCCTTGACATGGTGTCATTCTAGAGCATTGTCCTCTTGGAATCCATGATCAAGAAGAGAGACTTTGAGGATAGTTTTTGCATCTCTGAGGCAAGCTCGTTAAAAAATGAAACATAGGTCTTTGAGCATGATTTTTTGATTTCAATCTCATTAAAAAAATGAAATAGAGGTTATGAGCATAGTTCTTGTTTCTGTGTCAAGCTTGTTAAAAATGAAACAATGGTCTTGGGATTATACCTAAGAGTCACGAGCATAGTTCTTCTCATGTGTCAAGCTCATTAAAAAATGAAACAACTTCCCCCTCTCTGTTTGGGTCAATTCCTACATATAGTATTTGAAGCTTCATTTCATTCTCCTTCGCAGTTGGATGAAATGAATCTTGGGGGGAAATGCTTTCAGCCTCTAGAATTCATGCTGAATTTAGAGTCACTAGTTTCTTAAGCTGGGGGCTAAGTACCAACCATCCCTGTGTTATACGTTGGGAAGTCCAAGCATAGTTTTCTATGGTTCAATCTTGTGTAAAAATGAAACCACTTACCTCAAGCATAGTTTCCTCTGGTTCAAGCTTGTGTAAAAATGAAACCAGGTCCAAGCATAGTTTTGTTTTGTTTTAAAGCTTGCGTAAAAATGAAAACAATCCTGAGCTTAGTCTTTGTTCTTTCTCATGCTCGTAAATACATGAGAATAAATTACCAAGATTAGTCTTTGATTCTTTCTCGTGCTCGTAAATAAGTGAGAATGTAACCGAGTATACTTTTATCACTTTTTCAGACTCGTAAAGGTTATACAAAAAATGAACCCCCTGGAGTTCCCTTTAATCTATTTTCAGACTCTCTAAACATGAAACAATTGCCGAGTGGTCTTGTTATTTTCATCCTTGTAAAAGTATTTGAATAAAACATTTGGTGGTCGATATTTTATCACTTTTTCGGTCCTATCAAACTAATTTATGAAAAAGGAATTGGGAGAGTTCTCTTTAAGTGTTTTTTAGACTCTATAAACATGAAAAACCCTTGAGTTTTCTTTCTTTGGACTCATAAAACAAACATTGAAAGGCCCATGTGGGATCGAACCACTCCTTCCTAGGGTTCGGTAAACATACTTCGAGGGACTCATCCGAAGGATGAGCTTACATTTCAATCATATGTTATCCTCCTCAAGCTTGTATAAAAATAAAGAGGTACTCACCATAAATGGTGGGGGGAAATTTGGGAAAGAAATGTGTCTAAACCTGTATTCCATGGAAGAGTCGCTTTTGAACATGACACCCTTTTACTCGCCTTATGTCTAGCTTGGAAAATCCTCTTGTCTCTTGATCATACTCCTTTATAAGATTAAAAATTGGTATGTGATCCCTATTGTTGAGTCAGTGTTTCCAATATAGTTGTTGTGTCATCAATATGTTCAAAAATATGTCCAACCTGAAAAGCCTTCTATTGTGTTGACCATTTCTACAGTCCTTAAGCCTTCTATTGCATCGACCATCCCTGAGTCAGTCTTGAATCACTTGTTACTCTGATCTACTTCAAATCTTGTTACCTGTTTCATGTCATTGATGTGGGATACATTAAGGCCCTCCTGTGACGAGTCTTTTCCTGTCAACTTCAACTCATTATCTAGGAATTAGACTTAGAAACCAATTGGTACCTTGGAACTTTCATGCCTCAATGGCAGGTTTCCTCACTTTTGACAATGGTTTTTCATTATTGACCTCTGACCAGAAGGTTTTGTGATGCAGGAGCATCGTCAACATCAAGCGAGTGTGGGGACAAGTGGCACACATTTTGAGAATATGTCAAAATTGTTTAAACTTTTGAAGAATGGATGCACCAAACTTAAATGTGATAGTTAAGAAGAGGCATACTTATGCATTGTATTGGACCTTGAGCGATCTGCTCTCGTCCAAAGTAGGTAGGAGGCATTTATGTAGTTTAGGTAGAATTGAATGCTAGATTAGACAGTTTTAGAAGAAAGAAGGGAAAACGGATATAGACACCCTCATTGTGCATTGTAAAAATAGTTCAGGAAGAGTTAGAAGCACTAGAGCATAGAAGAGAAGCAGAGAGTTGTGTAGAAACACCCATGTATTGATATTTGGATTAATAGAGAAAGATTGATTCGAATTCATGGTCTTGTGTTGTCCTCTGTGTATTGATGTTATTCTCTTGAATGTTTTCTTCCTGGTATACATTTGCTTTTATATACTGTGTATGTGATTTCATGGTTTGAGTTGAAGTCTGAAGGAAGAAGGAATGAGTTTCAATTGTTTCTCTATCTGAGCAAGGATTCCTACAAGGAGTGCAGTTGAAGTCGTCTGCAAGGAGTGCATTGACAGAAGGCTCAGATAGTTAACTATTTTTCTCATTCACTCAGGAGTGAAATTGGGCTATACGAACCGTGCAAGGAGTGCGCAGGCTAAGGAGAGTCTCAGTCGTGAATCTGAGTGAAGTATTGAAGGACTATTGTTGTAGGTGTGCACAGAGTCAAAAGAACTCAACACTTGGAGGTGTTTGAGAACTGCCGCAAGGAGTGCATGCAAAGAACCTCTATGAGGTTGAAAGTGTGAGAAAGATCAGGAGGGATAAGGCTTTCGATTCCGTCGAGAAGAAGCACAGAGAGTCTGTGCATAGAGTGGTTGAATAGGCACTGCAAAGTTATGTGCAGAAGGACCAATTTTCATAGAGAAATATTGGGTTCACTCATAGAAGATATCCAAGAGGGAGGTGGATGGTTAGGATCTTGCAGAAGAGATTGAAAAATCCCGTCAGTTGTTGGATCTACCAAAGGAGAAAAGGAGGTTACGGTCGCGTTGGGAGTTTAAGTTCCAGGATTCGTGGGTCGTTGGATCGTGGATCAGTTACCCGTCAGCCGTTGGATCTGATAGAAGTTGCACGAGGGTTACCATCGGGATTCAAAGGATAGGAAATCCCTTGGTCGAATTTTTTCCGACATTTGAAGCCACAAAGCCTGGGAAGATCGGAGTCGTCCGACAGTTGGACACGTGGCGGAGATCAAAGCGTCAGGAGTTCAGAAAGTCAGAAGTTCTGTGGACAGAGGGTCGGGGAAATTCATAGTGAAAAACTAGGCAGAATCTGATTCGTCCGTTCGAGAGGACAGGTGTCAGGAATCTGAGGAGAGTCGGGATACCCGACATCGGGAAATCGGGGTTCCTGAGGACAAGAAAATTGGGACATTACAAGTCTCGAAACCCCGGAGAAGTCGGGACCGTTCATTTGAGAGGACGTGTGGAACAGATCGACGTCATCAGGGAAAGTCCCGACAAGTATTCATCCATCGGTGTTTGGGGCCATCGGGATATCGGGGATCCCAGTGAAAAAGTGTTTACGCACTTTGGTTTCGTGAACCATGAAATCCTGACGAGGAAGAAGGTGTAGTTGTGCGGCCAGCTATCAGTACGTCAGAAAGGAGAGTGGTCGCGTGGACCAGAGGCTTAGCTAGGTGGTCTAAAGCAACAAAGGAACGTATCGGGGATCGGGGATCGGTAAAACAAAGTGTTTGGACATTTCAAATGTCAAATCCCCGATAGGAGGAATCCTGATAACAAAGGAAAAGGACAACGATGACTTCTCGAACGTTAAGGGAGGTCTTGTAGGAGAGTTGTTGTGGGTGGAACATTTCCCGATAGGGAAATAAGGAACCTTTGATTTCTTCGGGTCGAGGAAGGAGAGAAGGTCCTATGAGCGGACGTGCCTCGTGAGGGTGTGCCTGCGTCAAGTGGTATCAGAGCTTAGAAAAGCTTCTTTGCTTTCTGTAGCATGGAGAAATAAACTCACCATGCCGCCGAGGAGAAGGGATAGACAATCACCTGATCCAGGGGAGGAAAGGGAAACGCCCAGAGGTAGGGGTAGGCAAGTGCATAATCCAGAAGTGGAAAGAGAACTGCATAACTTATGCTCCATGATTGTAGACATGGGGATAAGAGAAAGGCGAAAAGATGATGTAGGAGATATCAGTGAATCCGAGAATGAAGATGATGTTGGACAGGGAGGAGAAGAAATCCCAGTGGAAGATGCAGCGAGTGAATGCTTTCTTAAATTTGTTGCAAGAATGAGTACAAAGGTGAAAATGGACATTCCAGTTTATGAGGGAAATCTGGATGGGGAAGAGCTTCTAGATTGGATTAGAGCTCTAGACACTTACTTCGACTATGAAGATATCGAATAGGACAAGAAGGTTAGGCATGCCATCACAAGATTAAAAGGACATGTAGCCTTGTGGTGGGATGAGCTACAAGATGACAGGCGTTGCCAAGGCAAGCATAAAATTAAGAGCTGGGACAGGATGATTGCAAAGATGAAGGCAAAATTTATTCCTAGGGATTATCAAATTTCTCTGTTCAGGAGAATGCAGAACCTGAGACAGAAGCTGATGACAGTAAAGGAATATACTGAATAATTTTACAGGTTGAACATAAGGGCAGTTCATCGCGAAAGCAATGATGAAAAAGTGGCCAGGTATATGAATGGCCTGAGGTATGAAATTCAGGATGAAATGAGTATGGAAACCATCTGAATAGTAGAGGATGCTTATCAAATGGCTCTTAAGGTAGAGGAGAAGCTGATCCAAAAGCAGAGTCAAAGAGGCCAAGGAAGAAGTCAGCCCAAAGGCAAATCAGTTGCCTAGGAAAGAACCCAGAAGCCCAGGGACAACTAGAAGAAACCTCAGATTCGGACAGAGAGAGGCAGAAGTTTGTAGCAAGGGAAATACGCAGAGAAAAGAGAACAACATACTGAACACAGTGGAGGATATGCTGATAATAATATATTTCCTCGTACCAGAGGAAGAGGAAGAGGAAGAGGTGGAGTAATTACATGCTTCACATGTGGAAAGAATGGGCACAGGTCGTTCGAGTGTCCAAAGAAAAAGAATGAAACTGGAGAGACTCACATCGTTGAGGCATAGGGGTGAGATGTCGAGGAAGAATACGCTGAAGGAGGGAGATTGTTGGTGATGTGGAAATCCCTTTTGATGCCAGAGAAGGAGATGGAGAATTCAACCCAGAGGACCAGACTTTTCAGAACAACTTGCAAGACCAAGGATAGAGTATGCAAGGTCATTGTGGACAGTGGTAGCAAAGATAATCTCGTTTCAACTGAGATGGTAGAAAAGATAGAGATGGAGACAACTGATCACCCAAGTCCATACAAAGTTTCATGGCTACAGAAGGGACATTAGGTAAATGTCACTAAAAAATGCTTAGTTGACATCAAGATAGGAGGATATAATGATAAAAATTTATGTGATGTTATTCCTATGGATGTTTGTCATTTGTTGCTGGGAAGACCATGGAAATATGATATAAATGTGATTCATGATGAGAGGATGAACACATACACCCTGGAGAAGAATGGGAGAACCATATGTTGCATCCAATTAAGGATAAAGAAGTGAAACTGGAGGTAAGCAACACAGTACTTCTCATGAGTGGGAAGGAAATTCTTACAGAAGTTAAGAAGAAGGAGGATCCACAATTCTTTGTGGTCAGAAAACCGAGAATTGTTCTGACTAGCACAAAAGTGGATGATTTTCCAGAATAAGTTCAGGGACTACTTGAATAGTTCGCTGATATTATAGTGGACGAACTACCTCGTTCATTGCCACCGATGAGAAGTGTAAGTCATCACATTGATCTCATACCAGGAGCTAGTTTACCAAACAAAGCTGTGTACAGATTGATGCCACAAGATAATGAAGAAGTTAAAAGACAGGTCCAGGAGTTGTTGGACAAAGGTTTGGTCAGAGAAAGCTTGATTCCATGTGTTGTTCCGACAGTACTCAGTCCGTAGAAAAATGGAGGCTGGAGGATGTGCACTGATTCAAGAGCCATTAACAAGATAACCATCAGGTATATATTTCCATTTCCAAGGATGGATGATTTGATGGATTGCTTAAATGGAGCAAAACAAATTTCAAAGATAGATTTGAAGAGAGGCTATCACCAGATTCGTATGAGAGAAGGTAATGAATGGAAAACAACGTTCAAAACAAACGAAGGTTTGAATGAATGGCTTCTCATGCCGTTTGGCTTGATGAATGCACTGAGTACCTTTATGATGTTGATGAATGAAGTCCTGAAGGATTTCATCGAGAAATTTGTCATTGTGTATCTGGATGACATATTGGTTTTCAGCAAGACAAAGGCTGAGCATCTGAAGCATTTGGCCATTGTGATGAAAAAGCTACAGCAGGAGAAGTTGTTGATAAACATGAAGAAGTCCTCGTTTATGAAGATAGAGCTCATTTATTTGGGTTTTTTTATATATTCAAATGAGTTGAGGATGGATCTAGATAAGGTGGAAGTAATCAAAAATTGGTCATCACCGAGAAACATATTTGAGGTGAGAAGCTTTCACGGTTTGGCTAATTTCTACCGAAAATTCATCAGGAATCTCAGCAGAATTAGTGCAGCAATGATGGATACAGTCAAGAAAAGACATAAATATTTTCACTGGACAGAAGAGGCTGAGAAGAGTTTCAATCTGTTGAAGAAGAAGATCATGGAACAACCAGTTATGGTGTTGCCAGATTTTCAGAAAACATTTCAGGTAAGATGTGATGCAAGTGGATTTGCCATAGGAGCAGTCTTGAGTCAAGAGGACAGACCGATTGCATATTTCAACGAGAATTTGAATGAGGCAAAAGAGAAATATTGTACATACGATAAGGAATTCTATGCCATCATACATGCATTAAAGAAATGGAGGCATTACTTGATTCCGAAAGAATGTGTATTGTATAGTAATAACCACGCATTACAGTTTGTGACTCAACAGGAGAAGTTGAATCAGAAACATGCCAAATGGGTAGAGGTTATGCAGAATTTCACATTTGTGATTAAGCATATTTCTGGTACTTCTAACAAAGTGGTTGATGCTTTGAGCAGGAAGTGTTTGCTGTTGCAGGAGTTCCAAGTCAAAACATTGGGTTTTGAAAATATCAGGGACATGTACGCAGGTGATGTAGATTTTGGAGAAGCATATGAAGCAGCTGAGAATCCAGTTATCAAAGATAGAAGCCCTTGGATAGACTATATTATCCAAGAAGGATTATTGTTCAGAGGAAATCAACTGTGTATTCTGAAATGCTCCATGAGGGAGAATTTGTTGAAGGAGAAACACAACGGAGGCTTAGCAGGACA
This sequence comes from Picea engelmannii, assembly GCA_009831015.1. NCBI lineage: Eukaryota > Viridiplantae > Streptophyta > Pinopsida > Pinales > Pinaceae > Picea > Picea engelmannii. The sequence continues at coordinate 257,419 of ML781541.1, forward strand.
TTTTGGTCATGATAAGACATTCGCGAAGCTAATCGAGTCATAATTTTGGCCAGGGATGAGGTAAGAAGTCAAGAGGTTTGTAGACAGATGCAGGATTTTCCAGCATGCAAAGGGAAAGAAGCAGAATGCGAGTTTTTATCAGCCATTGCCCATACCAGAAAGGCCGTGGGAGGCGATTAGCATGGATTTTTTATTGGGGTTGCCAAAGACGCAAAGAGATGTTGATTCAATCTTTGTGGTAGTGGATAGGTTTTCCAAGATGGCGCATTTTATCCCATGCCAGAAAACCAGTGATGTGACTCACATCACAAATTTGTTCTTCAAGGAAGTCATTCGACTTCATGGATTTACGAAAAGCATAGTTTCAGAGAGAGACGCAAAGTTCTTATGACACTTTTGGAGAACATTATGGAAGAAGCTGGGGACTAACTTGTTGTTTAGTTCAACTTTTCATCCTCAGACGGATGGACAAACAAAAGTGGTGAACAGAAGTCTGGGAGACTTGCTGAGAAGCTTGGTGACAGAGCACCACAGCCAGTGGGATAGTATATTTCCGCAGGAAAAGTTTGCTTACAATGACTTTGTTAATAGGAGCATAGGCCATATTCCATTCCAGATTATATATGGCACACAACCAAGAGGATTTTCGTAATTGAGGGATTCAGAACAGATTGCTAATAGGAGCGCTAGTGCAGAAGAATTTGCTGAGGAAATGAAAGAACTTCACAGCCAGGTGAAGGAGCGGTTGTTGAAATCAAGCCAAGAATACAAGCGCAGAGCCGATCAGCATAGAAGACAACTTCAGTTTGAAGTTGGTGATCTAGTTCTAGCACATTTGAGAAGAGAAAGGTTCCCGAGAGGAACATACAATAAATTGAAGATGAAGAAAATCGGGCCATGCAAGGTCTTGAAGAGAATGGGAGAGAATGCTTATGAGATTGAATTATCGGATGGGATCGGCATATCTCTGATATTCAACGTCTCAGATTTGTATCCATACAAAGTTGGAGAAGCAGGAACAAGTGATGAACAGCCGGAGGTTCAGTGGTAGAAGAAGATGCCAGTTGCAGAAAAGCCACAGATGGAACAAATACTGGATAAACGAGTGGGTAAGAAAACCAGAAGGAAAGAATATTTTGAATATCTAGTCAAGTGGAAGGGAAATCCAGTTGAAGATGCCAGCTGAGAGACTGAAGAAGATATTCTGAAGCATGGACATACTGTGCGAGAGCTCATGGACAGGAGCCCATGAAAATTTTCAAGCAAGGGAGTATGATGCAAGAGCATCGTCAACATCAAGCGAGTGTGGGGGAAAGCGCCACACATTTTGAGCATATGTCAAAATTGTTTAAACTTTTGAAGAATGGATGCACCAAACTTAAATGTGATAGTTAAGAAGAGGCATACTTATGCATTGTATTGGACCTTGAGCGATCCGCTCTCGTCCAAAGTAGGTAGGAGGCATTTATGTAGTTTAGGTAGAATTGAATGCTAGATTAGACATTTTTAGAAGAATGGAGGGAAAACAGATATAGACACCCTCATTGTGCATTGTAAAAATAGTTCAGGACGAGTTAGAAGCATTAGAGCATAGAAGAGAAGCAGAGAGTTGTGTAGAAACACCCATGTATTTATATTTGGATTAATAGAGAAAGATTGATTCGAATTCATGGTCTTGTGTTGTCCTCTGTGTATTGATGTTATGCTCTTGAATGTTTGCTTCCTTATATACATTTGCTTGTATATGTTGTGTATGTGATTTCATGGTTTGAGTTGAAGTATGAAGGAAGAAGGAATGAGTTTCAATTGTTTCTCTATCTGACCAAGGATTCCTGCAAGGAGTGCATTTGAAGTTGTCTGCAAGGAGTGCATTGACAGAAGGCTCAGATAGTTAACTCTTGTTCTCATTCACTCAGGAGTGAAATTGGGATATACGAACCGTGCAAGGAGTGCACAGGCTAAGGAGAGTCTCAGTCATGAATCTAAGCGAAGTATTGAAGGACTGTTGTTGCAGGTGTGCGCAGAGTCAAAAGAACTCAACACTTGGAGGTGTTTGAGAACTGTCGCAAGGAGTGTGTGAAAAGAACCTCTGTGAGGTTGAAAGTGTGAGAGACCTCAGGAGGGATAAGGCTTTCAATCCCGTCGAGAAGAAGCATAGAGAGTCTGTGTATAGAGTGGTTGAATAGGCACTGCAAATTTATGTGCAGAAGGACCAATTTTCATAGAGAAATATTGGGTTCACTCGTAGAAGATATCCAAGAGGGAGGTGGACGGTTAGTATCTTGCAGAAGAGATTGACAAAACCCATCAGCTGTTGGATCTACCAAATGAGAAAATGAGGTTACAATCGCATTGGGAGTTTAAGCTCCAAGAGTCGTGCGTCGTTGGATCATGAATCAGTTACCTATCATCCGTTGGATCTGACAAAAGTTGCACGAGGGTTACCATCGGGATTCAAAGGATCGGAAATCCCTTGGTCGAATGTTTTTCGACATTTGAAACCTCGAAGCCCAGGAAGATCGGAGCCATCTGAAAGTTGGACACGTGGCAGAGATCAAGGCGTCAAGAGTTCGGAAAGTCAGAAGTTCCGTGGACAGAGGGTCGGGGATGTTCATAGTGAAAAACCCGGCAAAATCTGAGTCGTCCGTTTGGGACGACAGCTTTCAGGAATCCGAGGAGAGTCAGGATACCCGGCATTGGGAAATCAGGGTTCCTAAGGACAAGAAAATTGGGACATTACAAGTCTCTAAACCCCAGAGAAGTCAGGACCGTTCATTTGACAGGACGCATGGAAGAGATTGGCGTCATCGGGGAAATTCCCGACAAGGAGTCATCCATCGGTGTTTGGGGCCATCAGGATATCGGGGATCCCGGTGACAAAGTGTTTATGCACTTTGGTTTCATGAACCCTGAAATCCTGACGAGGAGGAAGGTGTAGCTGTGCGGCCAGCTATCAGTACGTCCGAAAGGAGAGTGGTTGCATGGACCGAAGGCTTAGCTAGGTGGGCTAAAGAAACAAAGGAACGTATTGGGGATTGGGGATCTGTAAGACAAAGTGTTTGGACATTTCAAATGTCAAATCCCCGATAGGAGGAATCCCGATAACAAAGGAAAAGGCCAGTGTTGACTTCCCAATCATTAAGGGAGGTCTTGTAGGAGATTTTTTGTGGGTGGAACATTTCCCGATAGGGAAATAAGGAACCTTTGAGTTCTTCGGGCCGAGGAAGGAGAGAAGGTCTTGTGAGTGGACGTGCCCCGTGAGGGTGCACCTGCGTCAAGTGGTATCAAAGCTTAGAAAAGATTCTTTGCTTTCTGTAGCAGGGAGAAAGAAACTCACCATGCTGCCGAGGAGAAGGGATAGACAATCACCCGATCCAGGGGAGGAAAGGGAAACGCCCAGAGGTAGGGGTAGGCAAGTGCAGGATCTAGAAGTGGAAAGAGAACTGCATAACTTACGCTCCATGATTGTAGACATGGGGATAAGAGAAAGGAGAAAAGATGATGCATGAGATATTATTAAATCCGAGAATGAAGATGATGCTAGACAGGGAGGAGAAGAAATCCCAACGGAAGATGCAGCGAGTGAACGCTTTCTTACAGTTGTTGCAAGAATGAGTACAAAGGTGAAAATGGACATTCCAGTTTATGAGGGAAATCTAGATGGGGAAGAGCTTCTAGATTGGATTAGAGCTCTAGACACTTACTTTGACTATGAAGATATCGAAGAGGACAAGAAGGTCATGCATGCCATCACAAGATTAGAAGGACATGCAGCCTTGTGGTGGGATGAGCTACAAGCTAAGAGGCGTTGCCAAGGCAAGAAGAAAATTAAGAGCTGGGACAGGATGATTGCAAAGATGAAGGCAAAATTTATTCCCAGGGATTATCAAATTTCTCTGTTCAGGAGAATGTAGAACCTGAGACAGAATCTGATGATGGTAAAAGAATATACTGAAGAATTTTATAGGTTGAACATTAGGGCAGGTCATCGCGAAAGCAATGACGAAAAAGTGGCCAGGTATATGAATGGCCTAAGATATGAAATTTAGGATGAAATGAGTATGGAAACCATCCGAATGGTAGAGGATTCTTATCAAATGGCTCTGAAGGTAGACGAGAAGCTGAGCCAAAAGCAGAGTCAAAGAGGCCGAGGCAGAAGTCAACCTGGAGGCAAATCAATTGCCTAGGAAAGAACCCAGAAGCCTAGGGACGACTGGAAGAAACCTCAGATTCAGACAGAGAGAGGCAGAAGTTTTTAGCAAGGGAAATACGCAGAGCAAAGAGAACAACATACTGAACACAGTGGAGGATATGCTGATAATAATATATTTCCTCATACCAGAGGAAGAGGAAGAGGAAGAGGTGGAGTAATTACATGCTTCACATGTGGAAAGAATGGGCACAGGTCGTTCAAGTGTCCAGAGAAAAAGAAAGAAACTGGAGAGACTCACATCGCCGAGGCACAGGGGTGAGATGTTGAGGCAGAATACGGTGAAGGCAGGAGATCGCTGGTGATGCGGAAAGTCCTTTTGATGCCAGAGAAGGAGATGGAGAATTCATCGCAGAGGACCAGACTCTTCAGAATAGCTTGCAAGACCAAGGATAGCATATGCAAGTTCATTGTGGACAGCGGTAGCACAGATAATCTCGTTTCAACTGAGATGGTAGAAACGTTGGAGCTAGAGACAACTGATCACCTGAGTCTATACAAAGTTTCATGGCTACATAAGGGACATCAGGTAAATGTCACTAAGCAGTGCTTAGTTGACATCAAGATAGGAGGATATAATGTTAAAATTTTATGTGATGTTATTCCTATGGATGTTTGTCATCTGTTGTTGGGAAGACCATGGAAATATGATAGAAATGTGATTCATGATGGGAGGATGAACACATACACCCTGGAGAAGAATGGGAGAACCCATATGTTGCATCCAATTAAGGATAAAGAAGTGAAACCAGAGGTAAGAAACACAGTACTTCTCATGAGTGGGAAGGAACTTCTTACAGAAGTTAAGAAGAAGGAGGATCCACAATTCTTTGTGGTCAGAAAACTGAGAATTGTTTTGACTAGCACAAAAGTGGATGATTTTCCAGAAGAAGTTCAAGGACTGCTTGAAGAGTTCATTGATATTATATTGGATGAACTACCTCGTTCGTTGCCACCGATGAGAATTGTAATTCATCACATTGATCTCATACTAGGAGCTAGTTTACCAAACAAATCCGCGTACAGATTGACGCTACAGGAGAATGAAGAAGTTAAAAGACATGTCCAGGAGTTGTTGGACAAAGGTTTGGTCTGAGAAAGTTTGAGTCCATGTGTTGTTCCGACAGTACTCAGTCCGAAGAAAGACAGAGGCTGGAGGATGTGCACTGATTCAAGAGCCATTAACAAGATAACCATCAGGTACGGATTTCCATTGCCAAAGATGGATGATCTGATGGATTGCTTAAATGGAGCAAAAAAATTTTCAAACATAGATTTGAAGAGTGGATATCACCAAATTCATATGAGAGAAGGTGATGAATGGAAAACAACATTCAAAACAAACGAAGGTTTGTATGAATGGCTTGTCATGCCATTTGTCTTGACAAATGCTCCGAGTACCTTTTTGAGGTTGATGAATGAAGTCCTGAAGGATTTCATCGGGAAATTTGTCATTGTGTATCTGGATGACATATTGGTTTTCAGCAAGACAAAGGATGAGCATCTGAAGCATTTGGCAATTGTGATGAAAAAGATATAGTAGGAGAAGCTATTGATAAACATGAAGAAGTCCTTGTTTATGAAGACAGAGCTCATTTATCTGGGTTTTGATTTGTCTGCAAATGAGTTGAGTATGGATCCAGATAAGGTGGAAGTAATCAAAAATTGGCCATCACCGAGAAACATATTTGAGGTGAGAAGCTTTCACGGTTTGGCTAGTTTCTACTGGAAATTCATCAGGAATTTCAGCAGAATTAGTGCAACAATGATGGATACAGTCAAGAAAAGACATAAATCTTTTCACTGGACAGAAGAGGCTGAGAAGAGTTTCAATCTGTTGAAGTGGAAGATCACAGAACAACCAGTTCTGGTGTTGCCGTATTTTTAGAAAACATTTCAGGTAAAATGTGATGCAAGCGGATTTGCCATAGGAGCAGTCTTGAGTCAGGAGGACAGACCGATTTCATATTTCAGCAAGAAGCTGAATGAGGCAAAGGGGAAATATTGTACATACAATAAGGAATTCAATTCCATCATACAGGCATTAAAGAAATGGAGGCATTACTTGATTCCGAAAGAATTTGTATTGTACCGTGATAACCACGCATTACAGTGTGTGACTCAATAGGAGAAGTTGAATCAGAAACATGCCAAATGGGTAGAGTATATGCAAAATTTCACATTTGTGATTAAGCATATTTCTGGTACTGCTAACAAAGTGGCTGATGCTTTGAGTAGGAAGTGTTTGTTGTTGCAGGAGTTCCAAGTCAAAACATTGGGTTTTGAAAATCTCAGAGACATGTACGCAGGTGATGCACATTTTGGAGAAGCATATGAAGCAGCTAAGAATCCATTTCTCAGAGATAGAAGCCCTTGGACAGACTATATGATCCAAGAAGGATTTTTGTTCATAGGAAATCAACTGTGTATTCCGAAATGCTCCATGAGGGAGAATCTGTTGAAGGAGAAACACTGTGGAGGCTTAGCAGGGCATTTTGGTCATGATAAGACATTTACGAAGCTGACCGAGTCATACTTTTGGCTAGGGATGAGGTCAGAAGTCAAGAGGTTTGTATACAGATGCAGGTTTTTCCAGCATGCAAAGGGAAAGTAGCAGAATGCGGGTTTTGATCAGCCATTGCCCATACCAGAAAGGCCATGGGAGGCGATTAGCATGGATTTTGTATTGGGGTTGCCAAAGACGCAAAGAGGTGTTGATTCAATCTTTTTGGTAGTGGATAGGTTTTCCAAGATGGCACATTTTATCCCATGCCAAAAAACCAGTGATGCGACTCACATCACAAATCTGTTCTTCAAGGAAGTCATTCGACTTCATGGATTATCGAAAAGCATAGTTTCGGACAGAGACACAAAGTTCTTAGGAAACTTTTGGAGAACATTATGGAAGAAGATGGCGACTAAATTGTTGTTTATTTAAGCTTGTCATCCTCAGACGGATGGACAAATAGAAGTGGTGAACAGAAGTCTGGGAGACTTGCTGAGAAGCTTGGTGATAGAGCACCACATCCAGTGGGATAGTATATTGCCGCAGGCAGAGTTTGCTTACAATGACTTTGTTAACAGGAGCACAGGCCAAAGTCCATTCCAGATTATATATGGCACACAACCAAGAGGAGTTTTTGAATTGAGGGATTCATAACAGACTACTACTAGGAGCGCTAATGCAGAAGAATTTCTTGAGGCTATGAAAGAACTTCACAGCCAGGTGAAGGCACGGTTGCTGAAATCAAGCCAAGAATACAAGAATAGAGTCGATCAGCATAGAAGAAAACTTTAGTTTGAATTTGGTGATCTAGTTCTTGCACATTTGAGAAGAGAAAGGTTCCCGAGAGGAACATACAATAAATTGAAGATGAAGAAAATTGGGCCATGCAAGGTCTTGAAGAGAATGGGAGAGAATGCTTATGATATTGAATTACCGGATGGGATCGGTATATCTCCAATATTCAACATCTCAGATTTGTATCCATACAAAGCTGCAGAAGCAGGAAAAGGTGATGAACAGCCAGAGGTTCAGTGGCAGAAGCAGATGCCAGTTGTAGAAAAGCCATAGATGGAATAGATATTGGATAAACGAGTGGGTAAGAAAACCAGAAGGAAAGAATATTTTAAATATCTGGTCAAGTGGAGGGGCAATACAGTTGAAGATGCCAGCTGGGAGACTGAAGCAGAGATTCTGAAGCATGAACATACCGTGCAAGAGCTCATGGACAGGAGCCCATGGAAATTTTCAGGCAAGGGAGTATGATGCAGGAGCATCATCAATATCAAGCGAGCGTGGGGGCAAGTGCCACTTAAATGTGATAGTTAAGAAGAGGCATACTTATGCATTGTATTGGAACTTGAGCGATCTGCTCTCATCCAAAGTAGGTAGGAGGCATTTATGTAGTTTAGGTAGAATTGAATGCTAGATTAGACAGTTTTAGAAGAAAGGAGGGAAAACGGATATAGACACCCTCATTGTGCATTGTAAAAATAGTTCAAGAAGAGTTAGAATCATTAGAGCAAAGAAGAGAAGCAGAGAGTTGTGTTGAAACACCCATGTATTGATATTTGGATTAATAGAGAACAATTGATTTGAATTCATGGTCTTGTGTTGTCCTCTGTGTATTGATGTTATGCTCTTAAATGTTTGCTTCCTGGTATACATTTTCTTTTATATGCTGTGTATGTGATTTCATGGTTTGAGTTGAAGTCTGAAGGAAGAAGGAATGAGTTTCAATTGCTTCTCTATCTGAGCAAGGATTCCTGAAAGGAGTGCAGTTGAAGTCGTCCGCAAGGAGTGTGTTGACAGAAGGCTTAGATAGTTAACTCTTGTTCTCATTCACTCAGGAGTGAAATTGGGCTATACGAACCGTGAAAGGAGTGCGCAGGCCAAGGAGAGTCTCAGTCGTGAATCTGAGTGAAGTATTGAAGGATTGTTGTTGCAGGTGTGCGCAGAGTCAAAAGAACTCAACACTTGGAGGTGTTTGAGAACTGTCGCAAGAAGTGCGTGAAAAGAACCTTTGTGAGGTTGAAAGTGAGAAAGCTCAGGAGGGATAAGGCTTTCAAGTCCATCAAGAAGAAGCACAGAGAGTCTGTGCATAAAGTGGTTGAATAGGTGTTGCAACGTTATGTGCAGAAGGACCAGTTTTCATAGAGAAATACTGGGTTCACTCGTAGAAGATATCCAAGAGGGAGGTGGACGGTTAAGATCTTGCAGAAGAGATTGACAAAACCCCTCAGCTGTTGGATCTACCAAAGGAGCAAAGGAGGTTACTGTCGCGTTGGGAGTTTAAGCTCCAGGAGTCTTGCTTCGTTGGATCATGGATCAGTTACCCTTCAGTTGTTGGATTTGACAGAAGTTGCATGAGGGTTACCATCGGGATTCAAAGGATCGGAAATCCCTTGGTCGAATGTTTTCCAAAATTTGAAACCCCGAAGCACGGGAAGATCGGAGCCATCCGAAAGTTGGACATGTAGCGGAGATCAAGGCATTAGGAGTTTAGAAAGTCAGAAGTTCCATGGACAGAGGGTCGGGGAAGTTGATAGTGAAAAACCCAGCAGAATCTGAGTCGTCCGTTCGGGAGGACAGGTGTCAGGAATCCGAGGAGAGTCAGGATACCCGACATCGAGAAATCGGGGTTCCTGAGGACAAGAAAATTGGGACATTACAAGTCTCGAAACCTCGAAGAAGTCGGGACCGTTCATTTGAGAGGATGCGTGGAAGAGATCGACGTCATCGAGGAAAGTCCCGACAAGGAGTCATTCATCGGTGTTTGGGGCCATCGGGATATCGGGGATCCTGGTGACAAAGTGTTTATGCACTTTGGTTTCGCGAACCGCGAAATCCCAACGAGGAGGAAGGTGTAGTCGTGTGGCCAGTTGTCAGTACGTCATAAAGGAGAGTGGTCACGTGGAACGGAGGCTTAGCCAGGTGGGCTAAAGAAACAAAGGAACGTATTGGGGATCGGGGATCGGTAAAACAAAGTGTTTGGACATTTCAAATGTCAAATCCCCGATAGGAGGAATCTCGATAACAAAGGAAAAGGCTAGCGATGAATTCCCAATCATTAAGGGAGGTATTGTAGGATAGTTGTTGTGGGTGGAACATTTCCCGATAGGGAAATAAGGAACCTTTGAGTTCTTCGGGCTGAGGAAGGAGAGAAGTTCATGTGACAGGACATGCCCCGTGAGGGTGCGCTTGCGTCAAGTGGTATCAGAGATTAGAAAATCTTCTTTGCTTTCTGTAGTAGGGAGAAAGAAACTCACCATGCTGTCGAGGAGAAGGGATAGCCAATCACCCAATCCAGGGGAGGAAAGGGAAATGCTCAGAGATAGGGATAGGCAAGTGCAGAATCCATAAGTGGAAAGAGAACTGCATAACTTACGTTGCATGATTGTAGACATGGGGATAAGAGAGAGGCGAAAAGCTCATGCAGGAGATATCAGTGAATCCGAGAATGAAGATGATGCTAGACAGGGAGGAGAAGAAATCCCAGTGGAAGATGCAGCGAGTGAACGCTTTCTTAAAGTTGTTGCAAGAATGAGTACAAAGGTGAAAATGGACATTCCAGTTTATGAGGGAAATATGGATGGGGAAGAGCTTCTAGATTGGATTAGAGCTCTAGACACTTACTTTGACTATGAATATATCGAAGAGGACAAGAAGGTCATGCATGTCGTCACAAGATTAAAAGGACATGCAGCCTTTTGGTGGGATGAGCTACAAGCTGACAGGCATTGCCAAGGCAAGTAGAAAATTAAGAGCTGGGACAGGATGGTTGCAAAGATGAAGGCAAAATTTATTCCCAGGGATTATCAAATTTCTCTATTCAGGAGAATGCAGAACCTGAGACAGATGCTGATGACATTAAAGGAATATATTGAAGAATTTTATAGGTTGAACATTAGGGTAGGTCATCGCGAAAGCAATGACGAAAAAGTGGCCAGGTATATGAACGGCCTGAGATATGAAATTCAGGATGAAATGAGTATGGAAACCATTTGAACGGTAGAGGATGCTTATAAAATGGCTCTGAATGCAGAGGAGAAGCTGAGCCGAAAGCAGAGCCAAAGAGGCCGAGGCAGAAGTCAGCCCAGAGGCAAATCAGTTGCCTAGGAAAGAACCCAGAAGCCCCTACTTCGGGATCAACTTTTCCAAGGACTCGGACATGTCTGTACCTCCTAGAGATGAGCGAGCATAGATGGGTATGTTTGTTTTTAATTTTATTTAACTTTTATTTAATTTTTATATATATCATTTTTTATGTGAATCAGATTATCTGACAACTATGTATCTGTTTATGTACAGATGTGGGACTAGTCTGTCTAGAAGACTTCTCGAGGACCAGGCAACGTCCTCTACCAGAGGCAGTACCAACCACTTTCATCAGACCAACAACAACAACAACAATAGGGGGACCTCCAGCCAGATAGGCTGAGAGAGTTTTGAGACGAGTGGAGTGGAACCTCACCGCTCTCACTCGTACAGTGCCCATGGTCGAGATTGAGGATCTCCCACCATCGATGCAACCTCATGTAGTTGGGGTGCCACAGACCTGGGTATAGATTTTCCGACGTTTGGAAAACACCGTTGTTCACTATGGCAGGGCCAACAGGCCCCATCCTTATCTTAGGATGGACCACTTACGTGCCGAGGGCACTCTTTTGTATACTTTTTAGGGCATAAGCCCCGTGATGTATACTGGATATTTATTTTTGAGTTTCTTGTGCCCACCTATGTACTCTGAGACTTTTGATATATATATATGCATATTTACATCTTTTTATGTCTTATGAATCACATTTTTAAAATTTATGTACATGTGTATGTGTGTGCTTATTTTTATGTGTGTGTAATATGCCAATCTAATACATGATTAGCTAGAGTATCTGTGATTTGATTCAATATCCTAGGAACATGGATATACATAATGTAATCAAAGAAACTTTCTAAGAGACATACCCTAAGGAATCATTGGTGTAAGGTAGGATAATAAATGCGGTAAACCCCAATTAACTGGGACACAACCAGCTGTGAATCTAAGTAGACCTAGAGGTGAGAGATACCATGTGACAAAGCGTCATGAAGAAACTCTATCACCACGTTTTACTCGATGACATTGTTTGTGGCATCACATAGACATATCCCTCCAGAATATAGCAACCAACCTTGCAGTGTGAAGATCACCCAAGATGCGAAAGCAAGCCTCTGAGTGTGTCAACTAGTGTCGTTCGCGAAACCAACAAACACCTATGATTCACTTGACATCTTCCACAGTGAAAAATACAACATAAATAATGACATGTCCATAAAAAAAAAGGACAAAAAACTAACTGTATAAAAACTATAAATATGTATAAGAAGTCACCCAAGGCAACCCACCTACGAGTAATACTTCTTGAGATAGATCCCATTTCTAGTATCCTCCAAAGAATTTACCTCAAATTCAACCAGACGATAAGTTCCCTTATTTAGTACCTCCTTCACGATGAAAGGTATGAAACGCATAATTTTAAGCTTGCTTTCCCCCAGGGGATCCTTATCTTGGTCGTAGACTAGGACAAGGTCTCCTTGAGAGAAAATTCGAGGATGAATGGACCGATCATACTGACACTTGAATCCTTGTTTGTGAGCCTTGTTAGCCAAGGCTACATCACAACGTTTCTCATCGAGTTGCTCAAGATATAATAAGAGTTCCTCAAGTGGTGAAGTGTCTGGCAATAACTATACTCCCAACTTTAGAGATGGGATCTATCACTCTATTGGAAAGACTGCTTCCAGCCCGTAAACAAGTTGAAAAGGTGAAAAACTGGTGGCAGACTTTACAAACATTTGGTAGGCCCACAATGTCGAGTACAACATCAAATGCTAATTTGACTTGGCAGAATTGATTGTTCATTGTAGAATGGTATTGAGAGACTTATTCACATCTTCCACCTGACCATTCACTTGTGGGTAGTAAGGTGATGAATGTTCTTACCTCAACCCAATATTTGATGTTAGCTCAAACATCATTTTGTTATGAAAGTGACTGCCATGGTTAGTCACAATTTCCTTTGGGATGTCGAACCTGATTATTATTTGGTTAAACAGAATGAGAGTTGTTGTCTCTCCATCATTATTAAATGTTGGCATAGCTTCAACCCACTTTTTGAAGTAGTCTACTACTACAATGATATAATGATGCTCCCTGGATGAAGGGGGGTGGCATGTATTAAAACCAATCCCCTACTTGGTGAAAGGGATGATAGTAATGATGGGAAACATGGGAGCTGGGTGTGCCCTCATATTCCAAGAGAATATCTAACATGGGTGACACTTCTTGACCTATTCAATGTAATATTTGATCAACGTTGGCCAGAAGTAACTTTCTCGTAGAATATTTTGGGATTTTTCCAACCCAGAAAAATGACCACCACATGCTCCAGTGTGGCAGTCATTAAGAATGAGTTTGACTTCTTCATGTGTGAGACATTGGTGAAGGATTCAATCTACACCTCGATGATACAAAGTGTCATCGAGTATGATATAGTTATTTTCTTGATGGCATATACGTCGACGCTCATCATGAGAAGCAGAGGTAGGGCAGATCAAAGTCTAGAGATAGACTAGTATATCTCCATACCAGGGGTCCGAAGATAAAATCAGAAAAATATATCCTTTAATCGGTGATTCTTCGGGCGTAACATCACCTGATTCGACCAGAAGTTCCGAAATAAGTTCCACAAAGACCAGTGACTTGTTAGATTTTGCGGAAACAAAATCCAAGTCAAATTCCTGGAGGATAACAATCCATCTACTGCTATTTCCGTTGATTACACATCATGTCAACACATATTGGAATAGATTCACAATGGCAATGATGGTGGTCTTTTGAAGCAGAATATAATGACAGAACCATTGGATAGCATGAACTGCTTCCAACATGAGTTTCTTAACATGGGAGTAGTTGAGTTCTGGTCCAACCAGGCCTCGGCTCATGTAATAAATCACATGCTCTTCAATAAGAGCATCCTCTTGAACCAAGACTATACCGATGGTCAACTTTGCAATGACCAAGTACAATAAGAAATCTTTATTATAATTGGGAGGTCGTATTAGAGGGGAATACATGAGGGCACGTTTCAACACTTTGAAAGAGCCTTGATCAGCTTTGTCCCAATGAAAAGGGACTCCCTTATTCAATAAACACATAAACCCTTTAGTGATTTCAACATAGTTTGCGATAAAACGCCAAAGAAAGTTTTCTTTACCCTGTAAGCTTTGAAGTTGATGGAGTGTGCATGGGGGAGGCAACTGAACTATCACCTCAACCTTTATAAGATCGACCATGATCCTTGTTGTCAAAACTATGAAACCTAGCAGATGACCTAATGTCACGTAGAAACTACACTTGTTTGGATTCAAGCGAATCTGATAGTAGTGACATCGCTCAAATATTAGTTGAAGGTGTGTGGGATGATCATCTCTCTTACGATATCATGATGATAAATCATTGAGATAAGCCTCAACTATGTTTCTTAGGCCATGGAAAGAAAAAGACATGGCCCACTAAAAAGTGGCTACAACATTCTTGAGGCCAAAAGGCATATTTCGATAAGAAAATGTACCCCATGGACATAAAAAAGTTGTTTTATGTTGGTCTTCGAGCTTAATCTGTATCTGATTGTATCCCGAAAAACCTTCCACGAAAGAAAAGACCTCACAACTTGCACACTCATCGACATTATGATCAATGAATGGAGTGGGTAAATTATCCTTGGGATAGGTCTTATTTAAATCATGGAATTCCATACATACACGAATTGTTCCCTGGTTTTTGTTGAACAAAACGGGGATTGACACCCATTGAGTCAATTGAATGGGGTAGATGAAACCGACTTTGAGAAATTTCTCTACTTCAGCCTTAATAGCTACTACTTTCCGAGGATTAACCAGATGAAGCTTCTGTCGGACTAGCTTGGCATTAGGATAAGTGGTTATTTCATGTTCGGCGATTCTTGGATCTATGCCTGGCATTTCCTCGTAAGACCAGGAAAAAACGTCGTGGAATTATTTAAATAAATCTATGTAGATTTGAATCTCCTCGGGGGAGAATTTCACTTTGACTATGACATTCTCTATGACGCCAGGGGTTCTGGAGATGTCAATAGGTATTGTTTCAATGATGGTTTCCATATTACCCTATGCGTAAACTGTGTGCGTAGCCAGAGGATTAATAAGACAATACTTATCTCTAGTCATAGTCAACACAAATTCCCCTACCTCTATTCTTCTTAACTCTGGGAGGAGATAAGATCTGTGATGGAGGTCATCCCAGGGTTTGTTCATACCAGTCAATGCCTTTATAATTTCCTCGTCAGAGGGAAAGACCATGTCTAAAGAATCAGTAGTGGCGAGGGAACCTTGAGCCCAAATAGGCTCAAGAACTGGATCTAACTCTTATGTGGGATTCAGATCGGGGTCGGTCGAAGCTTGATGGACAATGGAGTACGCAACCTATATCGCGGATAAGGGAATGGACATGCCAAGATACCCTGTCGCTTCCATTAAAGCCGATGGGGAAGGAAGAGTCCACGGATCATTAAAGTAAGTTGTGCGGAATGAAGACACTTGAAATATTTCAGTCTTAGGATGGTCAGGGACAACTGATATGAACTTGAAATTTTTGAAAGGAGGTGGGTAATCGAAAGTACCCATGAAAGGTGGGCACAAACCAACCCCTACATTGACAACACCAAGTTGAGGATGATCAATCATCAAAACTGTGGATTCTCCCGATGAAGGGTCAGGACTGGAGAAGGAAAACTGATCAATGGACACGATCCGACCCTTGTGTGGAAACAACAACACCCAAAAAACTATGGTGACCACTACATGCATATCATAGTTCCAAATCCTTCCTAACAAGAGGTTGTAGTCGAGAGGTGCATCAACCACTTCAACTTAGATGCACACAGTCTTCTCTCCTAACTACACGGGGAATGAAGGGATGATACCATGTCGTCTAAAATAATGACCATCGAAAGAAGTAAGAAGAGTAGGTGATGGAAACAGAACGAGTTGGTCAATGGCCTTCCAACACACCAATGACACCACACATGTCAAGGTGCCCTCATCAACCATCGTGTGGAAAATATTCTAGGTAAAATTTTATTGGTGTAGGCCACTACTATCTGTAACAAAACGTGGTATGGGAGACGAGGTTTCAAGTCGGTCATATCAAGCATGATTGTTCCCATATTACAAGTCTCAACGGATCCTAAGGCAACTAATAGATTCTTTCTCTGCGAAGGGTAGCTATGGAGGACCTCTAAAGAATACATCACGCAAGGGGTTTGTGACAAATCCTCCACCACAGATTAATTCTATGTGGCCCTTGCATTTGGATTATGCAAAGATTTCTTGAACGCCCCTTTCGAGATGCTTGTCATTGTTTCCCCCATTGTCTTCTCAAACTAGAGAGGAAGTGATGAGATTTCAGATTCTTTACCCTTTTTAGCAGTGTTTGACATTCTATAATCATGTGCCCTAGTTGCTACGTAAGCATCACCTTTCAACATATAAACATTTGAGGTCACTGGATTACTAGAATATGAAGGGGATCCCTGACTTCCCTCAACCACACTCGTAGAGGCTTGATTCAAATGTTTCCCATGTGGAAATGGGTTCGCTAACATAGTAGGTTGTTGTTGTGCCAATAAATTTTGGGCCTTCGCAAGCCAAGGGCACAAGTGAGTCGAATGGTATTCCATGCAAAGGTTACATGAATACCTCAAATTTTGTTTCTCTATGTTTCCCCCACCAAAATTTTTGGTGGGTTCCTTATCCCCCTTACCCTTCTTGTTTCTTTGTTTTTTCTTTCCATCAAGCTGTTGGTTGGCCTTCAGATTCGTCAACTGCACACTGTGTACATCCGATGTTTGAGTAGGGGGACCATCTGAACTAGAGGTTTAGTTGGCTATTGTCTGTTGTATTGAAAATTGTTGTAATTGATTTGTCAGCAGATCAATGGGATTTTTTTGTGCTGAACTAACTATACCATTGACATGTGGTCCAGTCTTATGTTTGGCCTTGTCAAGGATAGACTGTGGCACATCTGGAAAAACTTCATAGAGTAAAATAGACTAAGAGTATATTATTTCAAGTTTTTGAGCTCTCATTATCACCTCTTCCTCGAAAAAAACTCCCAACGTTACAACGCCCTTGGATAACTGAGGTACCAAAGACTTAAGGAACCACTCCAGCAAGAAAGCCGGTGGAACTGGTACTTTTATCAAACTCTTCTGACGTCACCATTCTTGGATGTGATCTGAGATATGGTCCACCTTTGTTTTCTCAAAGTTGGCCAACAATTCAATTCCGACATCGTATCTCACAGGTAGTTGAAAATGGTTTAGGAAAACCATTGCCAACTCGCCAAAAGTAGAGTATCTTGAGAGGTTGAGCTCGATGTACCATTTCACAGCACTCCCGATAAGAGTGCATTGAAACAGACGCAACTATATGGAGTCGTATCACAACATGTTTGACAAGCACCATAGGTGAAAGGTGGTCACATGATCACCTAGATCTTCGTTAGGCTTACCTTTGAACTTCAGAATGTTCGAGGGAAACTTCGTCGGCATGGGAGGCCAATGCAGATCCTGACAGATTGGGTCGTTTAGCAATATTGAAAGATATGAAAATGAAATGTTTCTAGAAATGATATATTATCCTATTGACTATGTACAGGGAAAAAGGATCCTGGAGTTTGACTAGCACCAGGTTGCTAGGAAAGTTAGGTTATTGACTAGGATTCTAGTAAATATCGTGGCCTTGGCTAGTGAACGGATGTTGTGTTTGTTGGGAACTCATCGGTTGATTCACATAGTTGGAAATTGAGGGATGGGTAGGGATTGATCTGATATATATGGATATCGGTGGCCACCCACCTTTTCCAACTGGCTCAAAACAGTTTTCTAACAATTTTGGCAATTTACTATTTTTAGCAGTTTTAACTTCCGGGGCCATTTTGAGGGCCTAAATGAAGGTTTTTCGGGATAAATCTCCTCAATGATGGCCAAAGTAATCATTGAGCCTACAAAATTAATCTCCTCGATGATACCTTTCCAACAGGCTATCACACGCCTAAAACAGAGATCGTATGCAAAAGTTATGACCCCGGGAAGTTGATGTACTAACTTACCCAAACGAGGCCCACATGACTTTTGGCGCTTCATATCCTAGGGTTAGGTTTTTGGATGTCTAGGGTTTTTGGAATTATTTCTTATTGTAAAAATTACTTCAGAGCCTCATTGTAACATTCTTCTTTTGAATGCGCGTTGTCGTCACATCTCTTCTCAGAGATAAGCCGCCACCATTCCAGCAAGCTTGTTTCCGCTGCATTTTACAGTTTCAGCTTATTTCGTTATTGAATAGAAAACGAGTTTTACTGTATCTCTGTTATTTTTTGTTAAGAACCTATTAATAATTTCTATTCATTTCATTCTTCTCATAAAATCTGGATCAATGGTATCAGAGCGATCTACTCCTTGTCGTCTTAATGCATGTCCCCAACGAGGTTGGAGTACAAAGAGATGGGTCTCGAGCTTGTTTCTCTTAAGGAAAGAAGCTCTCGCACACCCAAGTGACCTCCCATGGAAGCAGAAAATAAATATGACGGGATAAGATATCCTTTCAAACTTTCGATTGAGGAATCCCCCACACAAGAGAGGAACGAGAAGATGGATAGTTTCAAGCAAATCCTTTAATGGATACCAACAGGCAATGCATCTTCTTCGAACGGAGGCGTCGCCCCCTTCAAGGTACAAATAAACTTTGATATTCCTATATTTGAAGGTCAGATAGACGTAGATGTTGTAGACAAGTGGTTGAATCTACTAGAAGGGTATTTTTCTATCCATAACTTTTCGAATAAAAAAAAAGATTACTTTTGCACTCCTCAAAGTCGTTCCCCATGTCAAAGATTGGTGAGAAACTTTCTGTGAGCAAAAGGAAATAGAGGAAACCTCATTATTCTCAATCACGACCACCTGGGAATCCTTAAGGGATTCTATTAAGGAACAATACTACCATTTCGGAAGTTATGACGACCTGTATACCAAATGGACCACACTGCAGCAAGAAAGAGACCAAGCAGTGCCAGATTTCACAAATATCTTCAATACCTTGCGCACCAAGTTGGGTATCAAATATTCAGAGAGACATATGGTGCTCAAGTATCGCGGTGCTCTACATAGATACATCCAGACCGAAATGTAATTTTTGGGCATCTCATCCCTTAGCTCGGCCTACCGATATGTCATCAAAATCGAGTAGAAGCTCAAACAAAAGACGCGGAAATTTGGGCCTCGGAACCCCGCACAACAAAAGCCAGGAAAGGGCAGCCCCAACCCATTGAACAAAGGATAGAGAAAAGATGGACAGTATCAGGACACCCAGTCCAAGCCACAAGCAAAGAAGGACACCAGAAAGACAAAGAAATATACTGGGAAGTGGTGCGACTTCCATAAGAGCCCTTGGCATAACACTATTGAATGCCGCTCAAAGTAGTCATTGGTGGCCATAGTGAAAGCCTCTGAATTAGATGTAGATTATGACTCTAAGACAGAACCAGAAAGGGGAATATGAATCATTGACATAGAACCCAGTGCCACTGTTGCTACCACCAAGCTCCAGCCTGGTGAACCAGACGAGCTAGAAAAAGGAGAGCACCTCTTCCATTCAAATATGTGGGTAAAAGGCACCCCACTAAACTTCATCATTGATAGTGGTACCAGAAGAACCTCATCTCAGCAAAGGTCATCAAGCAGTTGGCCCTGCCAACAATGCCACACCCACAACCGTACACCATTGGATGGATCCTCCAAGGAAGTGATCTCCATGTCAACCAACAGTGTCAACTGTCATATGACATCAAGCCCTTTAAAGACGAGGTATTGTGTGATCTTTCTCCTCTCAAAGTTTGTGATGTTCTTTTGCGCCAACCTTATTTATGGAAAGGTCATGTTGTATATGAGTCTAGGCCTCGTAGTGTTATTATTACTTTGAACAAGAAATTGTATAGGATACCCGAGGGAGTCCCACCTAGTGCTATTTCCTTGATCTCTGCTAAGAAATGCAGGAAGGTCATCTCTCAGATGAGGAATTTTGTCTTCTTCATGATTCACTCTTAGAATAAGAGAAAGATCATAGCCACATCCAGGGTTGCGACCGACCTCTCCACATAGCAGAAGTAAGTAGATAAGGTCGTGGAGGAATACTCAGATATATTCTCCTCACCTATAGGGGTACCTCTTCACTGCCAGGTCAAGCACCCCATCAATCTGACCCCTGACACACCACTACCCAATGGGTCAGACTATCATCACTCTTTGTTACAGAATGAGGAGATCAAGCGACAGATCCAAGAATTGCTCCACAAGGGGCACATCCACCCCATCTCATCACCTTGTGGGAGCCCAATCATGCTAGTACATATTAAATATGGGAACTGGTGATTCTATATTGATTATCGAGCTCTAAATAAAATAACAGTCAGAAACTGGTACCCGATTCCCCGAATCAATGACCTCCTTGATCAACTCACGGGGGCCAAATACTTCAGTAAGATTGATATGAAGTCTGGCTACCACCAGGTCCCAATAGAACATACAGATGTATGGAAGATTGCCTTCAAGTCAAAGGAAGGCCTTTTTGAATGGTTGGTCATGCCCTTTGGTTTGAAAAATGCTCTAGCCACTTTCATGAGGATGATGGACAATATCCTACGACCATTAACCAATACTTTTGTAGTGGTGTATCTGGATGAAATTCTAATTTACAACAAGACTTGGGCCAAACACTTGCAGCATATTCAGTAGATTCTGCACACCCTGCGGCAGCACAATCTATATGCCAACTTGAAAAACTGCTCCTTCGGCATGGACAGGGTCCATTACCTGGGCTACATCATTGATCGGCATGGTGTACATGTGGATCCAACCAAGATCCAAGTCATCCATGACTGGCCAGCCCCAACAACACTCACTGAGCTTCGGAGCTTCTTGGGCCTTGCCAATTTCTACCGCAGGTTTGTGTTGGGTTTCTCCCATATTGCATGGGCCCTCAGCCAAATAAACAGGGGTGGTGGTAAGGAAAAATTTGCGTGGGGTCTGTCCCAAAAACAAGCATTCGATGATTTGAAGAAATGCTTGTGCTCATCTCTAGTACTTTCACTACCAGACCTGCAACATCCTTTTGAGATCAAGACAGATGCTTCAGACTATGTTGTAGGCACTTTTCACACTCAACACGGCCACCTCATGGCTTATCATAGTGAGACACTGTCAGATACTATCTGTAAGTACCCTACTTATGACAAAGAAATGTACTCCATTGTGTAAGCATGTTGTTAGTGGAGACATTACATTCTTGGGAAGAAGACAGTCATCCACACTAATCATAAGCCACTGCAATTCATGCAGACACAGGGAAAATTGCAGAATGACCACCATCAAAAGTGGTCCACATACTTGCAGCAATTCTACCTCAACATCAAGTATAAAATATGAAGCACCAATCACGTCGTTGATTGCCTCAGAAAACCACCAGTCACGACACTCACCATGGTGCTAGACTCTTGCAGCCATGAGACATATGGATGGCCCCAACTCTATGAGACAGTCCCTGACTTCACCACCACCTACCAAATGTTGGGTGTAAATGCAGTTGTTGATAATTTCCATCTTCGGGATGAGTTGTTGTGTTGTCTGGGCCATATCTGTGTTCCATAAAGTGAGTGAGTGAAGCTGATCTGGGAATCCCACTATAGTCGGGTGGTAGGACACTTCAGCATTGAAAAGACAGCGGCGATGCTATAGAAACATTTCTAATGGTTGAAACTTTGATAGGAGGTCAGCAAGTATATCAGGTCCTGTACTGCTTGCACTATTGCCAAATGACCACTAATAAACAGGGCCTATACACCCCTCTTCCTACTCTTGATAGGCCATGGGAATCCATCTCAATGGACTACATGTCGGGCCTCCCATCCACCAAGCGAGGAAATGACTGTGTTTTTTTGGTTGTTGATCGGTTTTCTAAGATGGAAATTCTGGTTGCCTGGAAGAAGAGCATCACAACAGAGGCCACTGCCAAGCTCTTCTTTGAACGAGTCTAGGTACATTTTGGAATCCCACAAACCATTTCCTCAGATCCGGATATTCAATTTCTCAGCACATTCTGGTCGAACCTCTGGTCATTGCTGGACACCAAGCTCACCAAATCCACGGCCTTCCACCCCCACACAGATAGCCAAACCGAGGTTGTAAATCGAATGATTGTGCATATCCTTCACATGTGTAATTCAAATCACTCTCGCACATGGGATGAGAGCATTCCCTATGTCTATCATAGCTATAACTGAGACCTGCATAGCTCAACCGACCACAACCCCTTTCAAGTGGGGTTGGGATTCCAACCATTGGGACCCACGGATGTTGAACTTCCCCTTGCGGTCACCTTGACCGACTCATCTCCTTCTCCAACTGAAGCTGACAAAGCCACCTAGTTCATTGAGTGGATCCAAAATATCTGCCAACAGGTTCAGGATATCCTACAGAAGTCCAACGGAAAGTACAAACAACGCCATGTTCAACATCGGGTGCCGCATAAGTTTTAGGTGGGTGACAAAGTTTGGTTGCACTTGCAGAAAGAATGCCTTACAGGACCCCATCAAAATATTTTCCCACTCCATTATGGGTTGTACACTATCACCAAGGCCATGGGGGATAATTCTTTTGAGCTCAACATTCCTCCTTTCCTTGGTCTGCACCCAGTGTTCAACGTGGATCTCCTTCGCCCTTATTTCCCACCATTATTAGACACCTCAGAAGTAGCAGAACAACTGACACCAATAGAGATCAACCCCGACTACCTACAATAGGCATCCAATGATCAAATTGTGGACAGACAGATCAAGGGAACTTGACAACAAAGGATCCAGCTTTATCGAGTCATCAAAGCAGGGAAGCTCCTGCACCAAGGCAAGTGGCTCACCCGGGGCCAAATTTAGCAGAAATTTCCTCATCTGATGGGGGACCTCAATGAAATGGAGAAAATTTCTTTATAAGTAGGGAGGATTGATCCATATGGATATTGGTGTCCACCCACCTTTTCAAACTGGCTCAAAATAGTTTTTTGACAATTTTGGCAATTTACTATTTTTAGCAGTTTTAACTTTTGGGGCCATTTTGAGGGCCTAAATGAAGGTTTTTTTCGGGATTGAGATCCTCAATGATATTTGAAGGCATTATTGAGCCCCCAAAATGAATATCCTCGATGATACCTTTCCAACAGGCTATCACATGCCTAAAACGAAGATCGTATGCAAAAATTACGACCCCAGAAAGTTGATGTACTAACTTACCCAAACGGGGCCCACATGACTTTTGGCGCTTCATCTTATAGGGTTAGGTTTTTGGATGTATATGGTTTTTAGAATTCTTTCTTATTGTAAAAAGGCCTTCAGAGCCTCATTGTAACCTTCTTCTTCCGAATGCGCGATGTCGTCACATCTCTTCTCAGAGATAAGGCGCCACCATTCCAACAAGCTTGTTTTCGCTACATTTTACAGTTCCAACTTATTTCATTATTGAATAGAAAACCAGTTTTACTGTATATTTGTTATTTTGTGTTAAGAACCTGTTAATAATATGTATTCATTTCATTCTGCTGATAAAATCTAGATCATGCTCATTGCGTAGTGTTCCAAATATTCTGTAAATTGTTTCCCCCTGTCGATCCGACTGTCAAAGGTATTGAGCCTTGCTCGGGATTCCATTGACCATGGAAGGGGTTTCCCCTGATTAGAATCCCTGATGAGGGAAATTCTCCCTGCCATAGATTCCATAGTCATTGTGAGGAGAAGACTCATGTATGTTCTCTCTGTGTAGGAATATTACCTTGCACAAGATTTTTTTGTCCAAAACCAGGGTTTCCCTCGGATGAGACGATAGTTGATAAGAAAGAGTTGTTACCAAACACATTGAAAGATAACAAGAAATAACCCACCATCTTGGTGTAGGAAGAAGGTCCTTGACTACCTTATCCAAACAAGTTGTAGTTCATGTTCGACCAGATGGGTTGCTGGGGAGCACTGTTGAGTGAGGGGGATGAAGGAGGTATATTACCCCCATCATAATGTAAAGTGTTATAGGGGGATGAGGTCCCCCCCATGGACCCTTGAAAAGGATCATTTGAGCTCCCTTCCCCCATAACCATGGTCTATAGGGTGTATTATGAGAGGATGAAGTTTTTATCAAAGATGAGCATCCCATATGAAAACAGAGGGTCCATTGCACTCTATGTGAGTGGAGCAGAGATCGTCGCCATATACGGAATTAGACCACTTCCCGAAGTAGAGGTGGACAAGACCATGGTGGTCTGAACCAACAAGGGTGGGTTAGGAGGTAGAATTCCCCCTATGGTGGAAGCCGTTGAGGGAGTATGAGGACTCCCAGAAGAAGTAGCATCATTTTCTTCCATCGCTGCTTGAAAGACTATTTGACGCCAACGATGAGTTACCCTTAGAGGGACAACTTGTACCACGATGGGTACCAACAAGTCAGTGATTAGAGAATTAAATGGACCGATAGCTTCCACTCCAAGGTCATAAATGTTAGGCTCCTCTAGATTTGAGTGTTCTCCTCTCGGGGATGTCTCGGGTACATTTTTCTACGGCCCGGTCGCCTCAAATGACCCTTGATGGTCAAGTATTCACCTTAGAGGTGGAAGAGGTGGCTCCAAAGTAACCAGTGGAAAGACTTGAAGCCTTCATGACTGGCAGATCTCTTGATCTTCCACTTTGTGAGAAGATCAATGACACACTAGGGATTTTACTAACATTGAAAACCAACACACACTAGAAAATTTCCTATGAGATAAAGCAAGCAAACAATATCTAGTTGGAAGAACAATTACACCAACCAACACTAGAGAAACTTATCAGTGCAAGTGCAACTCTAACACAGAAGAACCCTCTGAGTATACTCTACAAAGTGTGGCCCAACGTCTGCCCTAGGTACCGTGATATACCCCTACAGTCACCTTTGTAAGTCCCTAAAATAAAGGCAACTAGGTTTCCAGCTCACGAATAGTCACCAGGCGGGTATAGTCGACAGTTGGGTGGACCACAATGAGAAAAGTATCAAGCATGAAACCTATTGTGGGTATTGAAAGAAAGTTGTCTGGAAGACAACTGAGGACCTCGAATGGATTCGATATCCACAAAGATCCATGGAAAATGCGACTGACAGAATCCCACGACAAGTCCTCTATATGTGTTCCCCACTACGCTTGGTCCTACTTTAGAGGGGTTGTCTCCGCTACCTTTCTGCATGTGGCCTCGTGTTTATCCCATCTATTAGAGGGGGGTCTCGGATAACTTTCATGTTTACTAGACTTTTTACACTCACTAGCACTGACTCCTATGTTTGTTTGTAATCCTTGAAGAGTTTCCTCTCCAACCTAAATCAAGGCTCTATCTTAGCCTAGATGATGGACCCTACAAACATAAAGTCCAGTAAATTTTAATTTTAGCATTAATTTTAAGTGGCTTGTTTTAAGTCAAGGAAGCGGAAATGAAACTAGTGGTGTATTTTTTAGCAACGAAGAAGGAGAAACTAAACGAATACTGAAAGAAAAATTACTTCTATTTGACAAATAAATATTTGCAATTTTAACTCTTTAACCAACTTTTCAAACTAACATTTTCTAATATGTTTTAAAGGAAAACCTAAAACAAGATTTCTCTCGACTACGAGCTACATAATTTTCTAAGAAATCAGTAAAGAACTTAAGAAAAACACTCTTTTTTTCCTGACAAACAATATAACTAACCTAACTACTTAACCAAACAAAGAAATGAAAACTTTTTCTATTTTTTTATGCTTCAAACAAGAAACTTGAAATAAATTCTTTTTCGTTTTATTTAAAGCAATCAAAAAGGAAAAATGTAAAGACAAGACAAGACCAAAAATTGAATTTTGGCCCACTATGGATCACGGGGTGTCACTGACGATACCAAATAGGTTGATCATAAAAGACTCATAGACTCGTCTAAAACCCTTTCAAATAAATCATAAGAAGTCTTTTTTTTTAAATATAAGAAAACTAACGTCAAACCGAGGCTAAAGACTGTAACAATAGATACTAGTACTAGATCAAGAAACCCTAGAGAAGTATGACTTCAATCAGGAAAGAGGTTGACTGCCTCTTCTTACTGAATTTTTTTTTTGACACATGCACGCTACTGACACTTAAGCAACTTACGTATGTACGCGGGTTGTCTATAAGTAGGGCACGTATGCACATGTGTTGTAACACCACAAGTTTTGAACCCCCATTTTAAATAATTCATTGTTACAATGTTGAGAGTCCAGAGTGCCCAAACCATTATTAAAAGGCCAACATTCCCAAGACATGTAATGTTTTTTTTATCATTATTAATAATAAATACATGGATGACTGCAAGACAGACAAGGACTAGAGTTATAGGGGGCTATGATTCCACAAGAGAGGGGGATTGAGGGGATAAGTGTTTATTCCTATGTTAATTACCCTTTTTGTCTAAGGGAGGGGATCAGTCACAGGAGTTTCTTACGAAAGGCTAGGAGGTTCTTGATTTCCCCATGAGGTTACTTAAACCTGCCTCTGGTCTGATTGTGGGGTTGGTTGACATTTGATTGATGGCTCGTTCATTGTTTCCTTGTATGTTCACTCCCTTCATGCACTTTCATACACTCACCTACCCATTCATTGATCCATCCTCACCTGTGTCTTAGTCTTGGGAAAGGGGACTGAACTTCCGAATCATTAGCCATGGGTTATATAGTTGTAATGGTCGTTGGTGAAATCCAACCATGACTTGGGGCCTGCATGTCTGAGAGGCATTGGCTTGTGACCTGTTTTTCTCACAACTGCAAGTCCTGAGAGTTCCAACTTTGATTTTCTGGACTAGCTATGATGGAGGCCCCAAAATAAAGGAGAGGGACTGCTTGAGGGACTACGTGGAAGAGAAGGGTGGAGGTCCATTCTCTTAGGGCAGTACAATCTAGGTACAAGAGAGTTGGGTACTTGGATTGTTGTGGGTGCTGGGAAACCTATGAGAGCTTGAGAGATGACTATTTTGGGAACCCAAGTAACACTCTAGAACTATCCTTGTGGATTCATAGACCTGGCTCAGGGGTGAAATTATTGTTGAGAATTGAAGTAGTGGTGTCTATGGCTCGGTGGAACATCCTTGGTCTGCAACCAATCGGTGTCGCCTTTTTATTAATACAAGTTCTCGCTGTTGTGATATTATTATCTGCGTATGAATGCATTTTCATTGTATATTTAATTATCTTTAATTGAATCTTTAGAATATGCATGCTTGCTGGATATTTTTGTGCATGTTGTTAATTCTCTTGTCTTATGAATCCTTAATGAATAATGAAGGTATCGGTATGAGAAATAAGTCCAAGGGTGGTCTTGCAAGTAGTATACCCCGACCTGTGGCTGGTTGGAGATGTTACACGTGTAGACCCACTTCAGGTCACGTACACCTCTGTAACTTCTCAAAAAAAAAAAAAAAACTAACAAGTAGACTGACAGGGAAGGGAGTACTGGTATGGCACCAGTAGGTGACCAGAATCCATTAAAGACTCAGTGATTTAAAGTTAATCAAACCAATTAAAATGCCCAAAAATCCCCTAAAACCCTAGAGGTTTCCCCAATATGGTCGCCAGTTCTTTTATAGTGGTAAAACCCCCCTATGGACTACACTAGGGTTCAACATGTAGGCATATCTAACCGTCTAAAAGTATCCTACTTTTTATAACTACCCCAAATATACCCCACATTCATGCATGAAATACAAAGTGAAAAGATCTGGTAACTTTACCTTATACTCCGCGTCCGGTGTCGATCCTTTCATGTTCAATTTCTCCGTTGACTACAATCCTTCTCCCAAGGCTAGCCTGCATTCACAAATAGATCAAGAAGGAACTAAAAACATGCATCTCATATATAAATAATGGGTTATATATGAGTATAAAACATAAATCAAACGTAGATATTTGACACATCATATTTCGGAACAGAAAAGGTATTCCTTTTATTGATGTCACAATGTTTACTTATAATGAGATCAACGACTACTCCTCGAACCTGGTATGGGCTCCTCTTCACCAAGATCTAACTACGCTTCCATGTATCTTTCTCCTCTCACACTTCTTCTAAGGAAATGGCATAGTCTTATGATTGAGGAAAAAGGGCAAGAATGGGAAATTCTGATGTAAATTTCACAAGGTGGCTGCAAATTCTTGGGGCAAGGAGGGGATGTGAAACAAGCATAGTTTCATTGTTCTTATGCTTGGCTTGGGAATGAGACCCAAAACCTCCTTTTATATGACAAAAGGATGGTTATTTGGTTGGGTGATGGACTATAGGTGGTGGAACAGTTGGGAAACTGCCCAATAGCCCGTAATCTCAACGAATTCCTTCCAACTTTTTAATTTTTGCAACATTTGTGGGTATACGCAAGCGGTAATGGTGAAAATAGCATACACACATGAGCTGTAGTGGTGTATCAAGCATGTGTACATGGGAAGTAGTGGTGCAGGGTGCATACATCTTCAAAAATAGTGTTTTTAAGAAGAGTTGCTCAGTGATGGCTTGGCAAAAATAGCAAGTAACAGGGCCAAAGGCCAAGTGTGTATGTATGGTGAAATTTAGGGTTATAACATTTGTAAGAAGTGGTGTGGAGTATGGATTTATATAGTGCTAAATCCAAGCACAAATTTGGGGTTGGGGTCCTTTTGTGTGATCCCAAGGGGAAGGAAATCCCTTTTTATTTTCGATTAGAATTCCCTAACACTAATAATATGGCTGAATATGAAGCATTAGTTCAAGGCCTCCAAAAGGAGTTAGACTTAGGAATTCTCCATTTGTTGGTAAGAGGGGATTATGAATTGGTTGTGAATCAAATCAGAGATAAATACGAAGTTCATAACCCACGACTCAAACAATACCACCGAAGGGCTAAGGAACTTATTGAGAATTTATTATCTTTCAACATTCAAGCCGTACCTAGGGCCGCAAACCACATAGCTAATACTTTTTCTTTGGCTGGTTCTTGCCTCACTTTGAATTTCATAAGGTCTATCGAATATATAAAGGTCCAAATTTTACATAGACCTATGTTACCTGATAATGTTGACTCTTGGCAATTTTTTGATACCAACGAACAAATCTCTAGATTCCTTCAAAACAAGGAGGAATTAGAAGATTTACATATCAGCAATGAGTTGGAAGAGGAAATCGGGGACATAATCCAATTGAAGACAAATAAGATTCCCCCTGGTTTATTCACCTTGGAATCCATGTTTGATTCCAATGATGCCACTACCTTTGCAACTAGTATTGATAGTGAATATGTTAGGAAGGTGTGATAAGCCATCCCTATAAACTTGGGAACTGAGAAATATCCAAAACTAGTCTATATAGGTTCCCAATGTTCTCCTTCTAAGATCGTTCAATTCACAGAACTCTTGACAGAGTTCAAGGATGTTTTCTCTTGGTCCTACAAAGACTGCAAGGTTTTCGATATGAAGGAGATAGTCCATTCCATACCAATAATCCTTGATTCGAAACCTTACACGAAGAGACAAATAAAGAAGAACCCTTATTTGGAACAAATGATTAAATCTGAATTAGACAAGATGGAATCATCTGGGGTCATATACCATGTCCATTACTCACAATGGGTATCTAATTTGGTTCCAGTTAGGAAGAAAACTAGTGATATTCTTTTGTGTGTCGACTTTCAACGTTTGAATAGGGTGTCCCTAAAAGACAACTACCTTGTACCACCAATGGAAGAGATCCTCCAACAAGTCTCTGAGTCTCAAATGATGTCCCTTTTAGATGGTTTCTCAAGTTACAATCATATAGCCCTCAATCCTTCTGATAGTCATAAAACCGCCTTCACTACTCATTGGGGCATGTATGCGTATAACAAGATGCCTTTTAGATTTATTAACTCTAGTAACACCTTTCAATGTGCCATGGCCATTTATTTCAAAGGATTATTGAGTAAGATGATTGTTATCTACTTCAACGATTTCACAGTCTTTTCCAAAGTAGGAAGTAGTCATTTTGATCACCTCATGCAGGTTCTTCTTAGATGTCATGAGTTTGGAATATCTTAAGAAGACCATTTTCGGTGTTATGGAGGGAAAAATTTTGGGTCACATCATCTCTCAAGAAGGGGTCAAAGTTGATCCTGAGAGAGTGGTAGCAATAAAAAATTTACCCTTACCTACTAATAAAAAAGAAATGCAATATTTATTTGGAAAGATAAACTTCCTGAGACGCTTCATTCCTGATTTTTCTCAAGTAGTCAAACCTCTAAATCAAATTATAAAGAAGGACATTCAGTTCAAATGGGACCCCCTTACTTGTCAGGATTTTGAATCCATTAAGCAAGCCATTACTTCTTCCCCTCTGTTAATCAATCCTAATCCATCTAAATACTTTGCCATGTACATTAATTCATCAGAGGAGACAATTTTTGCAATCTTATTGCAAAAGCATCATGAGGACAATCTTAGGCCAATTTCCTTAGTAATCCAAAATTTGAAGACACACCAAATGAACTATTATACACTAGAGAAACATGGTTATTATTTGTATAAATCATTGGAGAAATTTCGACATTACATCCAAGGCCACAAAGTTCAGGTTTTTGTGCCTACATATCTCTTATTCGCTACCTTGAATCAAACTGGATTACATAGTAATTGGTCCAAATGGATCATGCACATGCAAGAGTATGACTTGGACATTAAACCGATGAAAACCATAAGGGGGATGGGTCTATATGAATTGCTAACCCAATCCCATCCCTCGGTCATAGTTGAACCACCTCAAGTAGATGAATTGATTTCTTTCGAAGAACTAATTAACGAAACCGAGGTAGCCTCACAACCATGGTATGGTCCTATTGTATATTTTCTTATCAATGGCGTTTTCCCATTGGACATGGATACTAAAGGAAAATGAACATTTTGTTTACAAGTTGTCTGATATGTTTTACAGGACCAAATCCTTTACCGAAGAAACCTTGATGGGGTTTTTTCACAATGCTTGACTGCTTATCAAGCCTAAATGGCACTTGAACAATGCCATTCTGGGGTTTTTGGAGGCCACTTTTTAGCCAAAAACACTGCAGAATTTTTTTTACATGTAGGTTACTTTCGGACTTCACTACGCAAAGATTCCCATTTACTAGTTTGAAAATGAGAAGCTTGCCAACACTTCACTAGGAAGAAAAAGTTAGTTGCCTTTCCTCTTAGACCTATTGAATTCCAAGTCCCTTTCGCAAGATGGGGCATGGACTTTATTGGGCCAGTTTCACCACCTTCCAACATTGGCCACGTATTCATTTTAATAACTACAAACTAATTTAAAAAGTGGGTTGAAGCAATTGCTCTTAGGAATGCTATGAGTCAGCAGGTGGTAGAATTCATTGAACATAATATTTTATCCCGTTTTGGGACCCCTGTTGAGATATTAACTGATAATGGATCAGATTTCATTTTTGATGTCATGTTCCACCTTGGTGTTACATATGACATCCAACTTTTTTGATCTTCCACCTATTACCCCCAAGGGAATGGATTGGCGAAATCAACAAATAAAAATATGATTCATATCCTTAAGAGAATAGTCAAGGGTAACAAGCATGATTGGAACACAAAGATAAAATTTTCTTTATGGGCTGATCGTATAACCCGTAAGATAGCAACGGGTCAAAGTCCTTACACTCTAGTGTATGGAGCCCCTGCTATCCTACCTATTCACTTAAAAATTCCAGCCTTGAGGTTGGCTATTGATGAGGAAGAATATGTTTTCCAGCCTTTACAACATCGTTTAGACACACTCATCAAACTAGAAGAGTTAAGAAAGGATGCATTACAACACCTCCAAAAGAAGCAAGACATTGTTAAATGTTCCTTCGATAAAAGATCCACAATGGTAAATTACAAAGTAGGAGATGATGTCATATTGTGGGACAAATCACATGAGGCCCTATCCAAACATCGCAAGTTGATTCTTTATGGTTAGGTCCTTACACAATCGACGAGGTCTTAGGGACAAATGTTTTCAGATTAAAAACCTTGGATGGTGAAACATTTAATTCCCTGTGAATGGTCATCACCTAAAGTTCTTTTACTCCTGAGAGGGCTCATCATCTTGTACATAAACCACCACTTGTTCTTTTTTTGTTTGTGTGTATTCATGGTTGTTGATTTTCCTTCTTGTATGTATTTGATGTTGCCTTTTTTATGTTTGTATATATCCCCTTAGTTTCAATTTTGAGTCTTTTTTCTTGTTTGGTTTCGATTTTGGAGTATAATCCCCTCTTTGATTTTTTCCCTTGGTTTTGGTCTTTTTCATTTTAATGCCGTAGGTTTTCCTCTTTTTTGTTTGTCTGGTGTTCAATGGGAAGGGTACTGTTCTTATTATTGTATGGTTATTTAAAAATAATAAACTCCTAGGATCCCTTGTATCATACTTGACATTTAGGGAAACTCTGTCTTAATATCATCTTAAATGGGAGTAAAATTGACTGTTATTTAATCAAAGTCAGCGGGGAAAGTCTAAGGAGGTAGCATATCATTCTATGGTGAAGCTGAAAACCATGATGGCATGAAGTCTTACATAGCTATGTGATTGCAACTATACTTTACCTGACCACTTACAATCTGATTTTTCCAAGTAACGGTCGTTTTTCCTACAAAGTTCCATCACTTGTGAGCACTTGATATTTCAATATCTACTGCCAAAGTTTTTTTTATATATTTATTTACTCCCTTGTTTGACTGGTGTGCTTGCTAGTTTTTCTCCAATGGGTCACTGACTTCAAAACAAATCCCTGTTTTCTTGTTTGTGTGTCGAGAATCGAAGGCATTCATGAGATTTTGTGTTGAGCCAAGGTTGACCTTAAGCCTCTAATATCAGAGTTAAACCATAATCCGAGTGAGGGACCTGTGTCACTTGGGCCACATTGCTCAACAAAACCCGAGTCATTATTCCCATTATTTTATCTTATGTGAATCACAGTATAAATTATGATGTATATATTTACTGCACAAATTTCATTCTTCAGTTATCCCTAATGTGAAAAATGGTCCTTATACTATAGTTGAATCCCCCCCCCCCCTCACCCACATCGATCAATTTGAAATTATAAATTTCCACCGAGTATTCATGCCTGTCACGCGGGTGATCCCATTGTTATACATGCTTTGGAAGGAATTTCCCCTTCGGCGCCAAGAATGTTGACCCAAAAATATTATCTGGGCTCAACATGGTGTTTTACACAGTCATTTCTCCCCAAACGTCCCTTGGTGCTATGGTTCTAGTCGAAGATAGTGGAGGGGGTCATAGTTAATATGGCCTCTTCCCTTGAAAGAGTATCAGTTGGATACCTTCAGAGGGTTGTGAACCCCCACGGCATAATTCCTCATGTCAATATTGTTCAGTTCAAATTTATGAACTAAGCACGTAGTTTGCAAGAATTTTAATGTTGGCGCCTTTCGCCTGTCACTAGGCAGGTCCCTTTGGGACAGGGTCCTTTCGCAAAGGATAAGATGATGTTTGGTCACAATTTGGGAAATAAAATCATGCCATATTTATGGATCGAGACAAGCTTTCCAACTTCTATCATGAGCTCGATTCTAAGTTTGTATGACCCCCGTATGGAGGACGCAATGCTAGCGTCACCCAAATGGCCAAAACCAATAGTTGTGACTTCTTGGTCTTATTCTATTTAGTTTTCTTGGCACTAGGGTAGACCCAGGATTCAACACTTCAACAATACACCAACAAAACCCTAACTACCATCCCTTTTGGAAACACCTGCGAAGAAGATGAAGTCTCACCTGAGGTAGAGGCAGGGGTGGTTGCAGGACTCAAATGTCTTCAACCTAGCTAGGACACAGATCTGTGATTATAACACTTAACAAAGAACTTAGCAGTTAACATTCATCAGTAATAAACCCTTATTCACATCACAGATCCAAACCCTAATTACAGAACAACACAATATTCTACCAGATCTAACACATCTAAGCACTTAGCATATGGAAAAATATCAGATCTAGCATTTATTCACAAAATTTAAGCACTAAGCTATCATACTAGATTCATCTAAACCTTCATTACTTCACTTATTCTCAAATTACATACACAAGACAATAAATAGAATTCACAAAGCAACCATAACATAGGATATACGGGGTTCACCCTAGTGTGGGGCTATGTCCACCGACTCTTCTCTTATTTATTATCTTCTCTCAATCTTCTACAAGAATAGAGCCATTGTAACCTACTCCACATAGGACGGGGGATTTTTGTCCACCTCACTAGATCCTCCTTCCCTGAGCTAGGTTTAAACACAAATCCTTCTTACAATCACTTTCACTTAGCTCTACAAGTCTCAACATACACTAAGCACAAAGACTTTGCAATCACATAGATGGAAATATAACACTTAGAATATTCACCTTTCTTACATCGCCTATCTATCTATTTATACATTACAAAATGGGCCTAAACATGGGTAAACCCATTGGCCGACATCCCATACCCGTTACATAAATCCTAGTCCCAAAAACTGCCCCAAAAAGGGGATGAGATCCCGCAATCTCCACTTCGACTTGCGCTCCGCCTTTGACCAACCTGTCGAAGTCCCAAAAGAGGTCAAAAATGACCAAGGATCTCCAAAAATTGGTCAAGGGCCAATAAGCCCCCAACACTCACATGTGACTCATTCTGAGTCACTCTGGTCTGGGTAAATCTCCCTCAAAATCTTGGATCTTGGATCGAGATGCTTCAAACTTTTGTTGCGCCAAGGCCTCCTTCTCGAAAAACTCTTGAATAATTGTCGCATTCACAGGTCCCTCTAAGCATTTTTCTACCAAAGTGAATACTTTTTCTAGCTCTTCTCCTCGGCCTTTAATCTCCTCGAAAAGTAGGAAAGATGCAACTTGGACTGGCTGGAGATTTTGAGTCACTTCCATGACTTTGGTTTGTATGGAATGGAGATATTGTTGAGCCATGCTGTATTCTTGGGATATTTTCATCCTCTCAACTACTGACAGGAGTTTTAACTTCTCTTGTACTGTTGCTACTTACTACTTTGCTTCTTGGAGCTACAAATCCAGTGTATTCAGTTCAGGGTCCTCGTTAAGGCACTCATAAGTCTGTGCACTATGACCTCTTAGTTGTTTACATTCCACAACTAATGCTTTGATCCTTTCAACTTTGCTCCAGGAAGTTGCTT
This sequence comes from Picea engelmannii, assembly GCA_009831015.1. Taxonomy (NCBI): domain Eukaryota; kingdom Viridiplantae; phylum Streptophyta; class Pinopsida; order Pinales; family Pinaceae; genus Picea; species Picea engelmannii. The sequence goes on from ML781541.1 coordinate 292,510, forward strand.
CTCTCTAGTCTCATGCTTCCTGCAGAGTGCTTGGCACTATTTGTAGCTCTAGTTCTCTGACCCTCTGTTGAAGCTATTGAATGGCTTCAAAAATCTTCACGACTTGATTTAATATTGGGTCTTTTTCCATCTACTCCAAACACTTCACAGAGTGAAGTGCTCTGTTGATTGTTTCTTTAAGTTTGACCTGCTCTGTGAGCAACTATTTTTTCTCCTGTTGGATTTGCGCCTTATTTTCTTCAAACTCGGTTTGGAGGTCATCATTCTCCTGCTGTGCAACTCCGCGTTGCTCTATGATTTCCTCTTATGCTTGCTTCAGGGCCACTGTGGCCTATTATTTTTCTTCCTGCATGCAGTGAAGGCAAGCTTCAGTTGCGTCAGCTATTCTGTGGAGTTGGGTAGGCTCATCTCCCAAATATGATTCTTCTGGTGGCGGGGGCATAGTGGGAACTACACAGATGGAGTGAAGGGCTTATTGTACACCTCTTATCTCTGTCTCAATTATATCATACATGGCTTCTTATTTGTATTAATTTCTTTGCAAAATATCTTCTGAGGCATTGAATACAACTACAATAATGAAGTCAAAGTCATCGACCGTGAGCACAGTCTGCAACTTTGGCTTACTCGCTTTGGAATTCTTACACGATGTAGGTTTCGTGGGGGAAACCTTTCTTTTATTATATGTCTCTACCTCTTCAAGGGGGTTCCTAGGATGTGTTACTTTGCCCTTCTTCTGCTTGTCTTCTTCCCCTTCTTTCTCTTCTTTGTCCACTTCATCGTCTCCTCCTCCGCTAGGTGAATTTGATGCAATCTCTTCTGATGTGTTGTGTATTTCCTGTACATCTTCCTTCTTTTTCTTCCTATAGTTTTTGGGTGTATCATACTCTTCATGAGTAACCACCGGACTGTTAGAAAAACAGGACCACAGAGCAATAAAATAAAACAAATGCGGAAACAAAAAACAACAGATACACAATACAATAGAGACAGATTTACGTGGTTCACCCAGTGTGGGCTACGTCCACAAGAGAAATTACCAGGTCCTTTCTTTATTATTATCCAACAAAATGAAGGGATACAACCTACAACAAAACCCACTGTAACTTCCTCTTCTTTCTCTCACAGTATCCTCTCTCAGAATACAATACTCACCAACCTACATAGCCGCAATACATTTCCCTCATAAAAGAGGGTTGCCTTCTAGGGAAAAAAACCCTAACATAATCTCTATCGTTAGATCTGTGACCTTATAATGAACGGTCCAGATTTACAATGAAATTACAATATACTTTTACAACGCATTTTTTTCTTTTGGGGCTTCTCCCCCGAACCCCCGCCAGGGGCCCGCTTGCCCCCAGACCACGTAGAGGGGGTACCCCCCCTATGCACTCCCCCGCATGGAAGAGTGTACATACCTCTGGGGTGTAAATACTTCATGGGGTATAAACATGGCTAAAAGTAAAAGACCTCTTAATCAGGAAGATAATCAAGCTCCACAACCAACAATCTCCCACTTGGAGACTGATCTCAACAACTCCACCGCTGCTGTATATGTTGGACTCTTAACCTTCTTGGACCTGGAAAATTTCTCATCTTCATCTTCGTTCTTGAAGACCAACTGAAACTGAGAAAGAACTTAGTTTCTCCATGGTTACTCCCTTTGTTAACATGTCTGCAGGATTCTGGCTAGTGTGTATCTTTTCCAGCTTCAATTGTTCATCTTACAAGGTGAATCGTATGAAGTGGTACCTCAAATGTATATGATTAGTCTTTGAATGGAAGGCTGAGTTCTTTGCAAGCTGAATGACACTCTGACTGTCACAGTACAACCTGTTGTTCTCCTTCTTCTTTCCCAATTCCTCCATAAACCTTTGTAACCAAATCATCTCTTTACTAGCCTCTGTAGCAGCAACATACTCTGCCTCTGTTGTTGAAAGTGCAACAACCTTT
>ML781541.1:296486-332555 GCA_009831015.1 Picea engelmannii
TTTCTTAAAAGTATCAAAAACATCAGATTTTTGTCGAATGCAATAAACCCAAGTTTTTCTAGTTTCATCATCAATAAAAGTAACATAATAATGAGAGCCACCAAGAGATGATACCTGAGCTGGTCCCCATACATCTGTATGCAAAAGCTCTAAACTTTTATTCTTCTTTTCTTTTCCGACTCTGAGAAATATGACTCTCTTTTGTTTTCCATAAACATAATGCTCATAGAAGTCCAAATCAATTTGTTTAAGATCTGGCAACAAATTTCTTTTTTGAAGTATCTGCATACCCTTCTCACTCATGTGTCCTAGCCTATGATGCCACAGTGTTGTATCCACTTTTGTAAAAGATAAAGATATAGAAAAGTCAGTATTACCAGTACATAAATACAATGTACCTACCTTCTCTCCTTTTGCTATCACCGATGATCCTTTGATGACCTTCCACATCTTATCTGTAAATATGGATATACAACCTTCACTTTCAAACTACCCTATTGAAATTAGATTTTCGCTCAAATCTGGAATATGTCTTACCTCTTTCAACAACCATTGGTTTCCATTGCGTTGCTTTATTTTTACCTTTCCCATTCCAACAATTTTACATGGTGCATCATCACCCAAATGAACCTGTCCAAAATCGCCTTGAACATAATCTAGAAAATGTTTCCTATGGGGTGTGGAATGAAATGAAGCCCCTGAATCTACTACCCAAGAATCAAAAATATTATCTATAGAAAGAATCAAAGCATCTTGTAACACATCACCTATTACATTTGCTTCCTGATTTCTCTCCTGCTATCCATCTCTTTGTTTCTTTGGAGCTCTGCAGTCTTTCTTTAGATGCCCTTTATTCCCACAATTCCAACACTCTATCTTTCCAAGTCTAGATTTGGATCTGCCCTTCCTGGAATTCCCACAGTTCCCTGAGCCCTTTCCTGTATCCTTTTGTCTTCCCTTGTTCTCCATGTTCAACGCATTACCCGATGTCTCACCTGTGCTTTTCCGTCACATTTCCTCACTAAGGATAACACCAACAACATTATCAAATTTTAAATAATTTGAACTAGAGACAGAGTTACTTACAGCCATGACCAAGCCATTCCATCTTTCTGGAAATGAGCACAAGATCATTTAAATGATCTGCAATAGACCCACCTTCCGACATCTTCATATTAAATAATCTCTTCATTAGAAATCCTTATTGGACGCCAAGGGTTTTTCATACAATTTGGCCAACGCATCCATCAAACCCTTCGTTGTCTTTTCTTTCGAGATATTGAAAGCCACCGACACTGCCAGGCTCAGTTGTATCGTTCCTAGAGCCTTTCTGTCAAGAATATCCCATTCTTCGTCCTTCATGGCCACCGGCTTCTTTGCTACTCCGCTCAATGGTAGGAATAGATCCTTCTGATATAAATAATATTCCATCTGCATCTTCCATAACTAGTATATTTGGCTATTAAATTTCTCGACCCTAAACTTTCCATCTTCCGACATTGCTCCCACTCGAACCAGGAACCCTCTTTTCCTATGAGTTACCTTATGCTCTGATACCAATTGTTAGAAAAACAGGACCACGGAGCAATAACATAAAACAAATGCAGAAACAAAACATAGAGGATACACAATACAAGAGAGACACATATTTACATGGTTCACCCAGTGTGGGCTACATTCACCAGAGAAATTTCCAGATCCTTTCTTTATTATTATCCAACAAAATGAAGGATACAACCTACAACAAAACCCATTGTAAATTCCTCTTCTTTCTCTCACAATCTCCTCTCTCAGAATACAATACTCGCCAACCTACATAGCCGCAATACATTTCCCTCATAAAAGAGGGTTGCCTTCTAGGGAAAAAAACCCTAACATAATCTCTATCGTTAGATCTGCGACCTTATAATGAATGGTCCAGATTTACAATGAAATTACAATATACTTTTACAAGGCAATTTTTTCTTCAGGGGCTTCACCCCCGAACCCCTACTGGGGGCCCGCTTGCTCCCAGACCCCCTAGCTGGGGGGATAGCCCCCCCGGACCCCATAGAGGGGGTACCCCCCTCTGCACTCCCCCGCATGGAAGAGTGTACATACTTCTGGGGTGTAAATACTTCATGGGGTATAAACACGGCTGAAAGTAAAAGACCTCTAAAGAAGGAAGATAATCAAGCTTCACAACCAACACGGACTTCCAATGAGGTTGGGATCAGACAATGTTGCCTGGTCAACTGGTATAAGGAACTCTACGGGCCATTCCTTATAGATTTCTTCCAGGTCCTCCTCTATGAGCTTGTAGTAGGATTGAAGCTCTTCTTTACTTTCGTTTGTGAGTGTAGTAATATAAATAAAATTCCTATCTAAGAGAAAATTCATAAGGGGCCTGAACCTGTCTAGGGTTTTCGGTGTCATATGAGGGAAAGACTCAATAGCCGTCTTTAGCTGCAAGTAGTAGGTATGGAATACTACGTTCGAATTCCATATTTCCCCATATCTCTCGAATACCATAGCGTGGTGAAATTTTCATATAATGGCTTGAACAGTTAGGGAAGGTCACACCTTCCGGCATCTCCCAAGAAGTGAGTGCGATGAGGATCAGAATCCAACTAAAATGGAACTCATAGCCCTGATCCTGAGCTTCATGACAATCCAGTTCTAATTGATTGACTAGATAACTGGCCCAGTTCATTTGTTGTACTTCCACGCATTTTCCTGTGAGGTCAACGACAAACCCTGTGACCTACGTGGGTCTATTCTTTCAGACTAGCTTACCAGAAATTAACTGTCAAGTAAGGCGGGCTGCACCATTATGAATGGAGGCTACCTTGTAGCCTCACGTCCCTTTCTCTACATCGTCATAGGTGTCTTTGATATTATTTTTCAGGCCTTGGTCTGCAACCTTCCCTAGATAAAATTCTTGCGGGTCTGGTCCCTAAATGCTCAAGCCAGTGATCCTATGGATCAGTGCCAGATCGATGGTGATGCATTTGACTAACCATAGATACCCGCCATGGAAGAACGAAAGTAGGATCTTAGCGCACACATTAACCTCATGGTACCTTTCAAAATGTGTTATCTTCATCAAATTCAAGACAGTGGACATCGTGATGTCCATAGTCCACGACTGGGGGATGATCTTCAACTTCTTCCCCTTGGTCTTGGTCAAATATTTGTGAGATTCGAACATGCCATATATCTTGCGGTCTCCTAGGTTATAGTCATTGATATTCAAGGTTCAAATACTCTCCAACTACAGTCTGACTTCTTCTATTCCCTTCGAGAGGTTCACAGTGATGACTGTGTAGTCAAAGTCCCCAGGACACTATCATGACTCACCACACCAGCCAAGGGTGGGATTTAGTCAGGTAGGATGGATGTAATTAGATTTTCATTCGCCAAGTCATCATGATGCTTGGTTCTTTTCTCGGTCGCAACTTGGGATGGTCCAGATCCATGAGAATTCAACGAGGAGGCTTGCACTCCTCACATCAATGAGGCTTGTATGCATGTAGACATCACCGTCTCAGCCATGAGGTCTATTAGAATCTCTTCGACGGCTTTTTCTGGTGCGCTAATTTCGTCTGGCATGCATAGTCGAGATCTGATATCTCAGGTCGGTGAACAATACTCAATGTAATAGAATGGATGGTGAGGTCTCAATGATCACTGTGCAAAGTGAACTAGTTCTCTGTGGGCTTGGATAATCACAATTGGTAAAAGTATTCTTGGTGCAACGCTCGACGAGAAAAATAGATATTGTCGTAATGATTTCTTTCAACGGGTCACAAATCCTTATTCAATGTAATTCCATCTGTTATGGCACTGTCCCAACAATCCAATGGAGAAATTTTGGGTCATAATTGCTTTCCTAACCATTCGGGAGCGTCGATCGAATGGTCATAATGCCTCCAATGGTCATATTTCTCTGCCATGGCGAAGTGCCATTTTGTGTTGTACTGATATTTCAGCGAAGTTCAAATTCTGGAAACCTTCCTTTTGAGAAGTATTCTCTGGAACTTCTTGGGATTTTTCTAACTTTTCCCTCTTCTTACTGAGCTTTCTGGCCTTCTTTCATGTGATCTTAATTAATGGTTTCCTCTTTCCAATATCATTCTTATATCCTCTTGGCATGATAACTTCGCACTATGGAGGGTATTTCATAGGGTTCAAGGGTAATACTTCTTCTCTTTCTGGGGTAGGTGTTCTACTCTCTTGTAAAAACAAGTGTCTCCAGTCTTCATGTGTCCTTTCAACTTTGACATCCATATCTTTGGTATTTAGTACCTTCAACTGGTTCTCTTGTTCTTCTAGTAAGTGCATTATTCTCCTAGCCATGAAATCTCTTAGTTCTTTCTTTTTCTATTCTAGATCCTCCTCTTCTTGTTTCTTTCGTATTTGATCTTTCTCAATCCAGGTTTTTCCTAGAAAAATAGAAAACGGGGCGTTGTTCTCAACAAACTTCACGATCTCAAATTCTTCTTTTTTTGATATGCCATGAGAACTCATATATGTATGGTAATTCTTCCACATAGGGTTATCATCTTTCCTCTAAATAACCGTATTTCTCCTAATGAAGGAACCATAGCAGTCTTTCCCAAAATTTCCCAAGTTCTTTCTGTCATGATATTCACCTGTGTTTCCTCATCCAGAATACAGTGTATGTTGAAGTCTCCTATTCTTGTTTCTATGTACTCTTTCTCTTTTAAGACCTCTGATAAGTTGATATCTCTAGGATCATTCAAGGTTTCTTTCATCTGTAGTAATACAGTCTCTGATTCTTTCTAGGGTTCTATCATATCCTTAGTTTTTTGGCCTATCCCATAGTTTTCTTGTTTCGTATTCATGTTTTCAACTTTAGCAATCATTCTAGGAAAATCCAAAACTCCATGGTCCATAACTTTACAAAAAAGGAAACTAGGTATTCTACCAGTTCATTCCTTAGTAATATATCTTGGTCTCCTGCAACTGTAACAAAGGGTTAATCCTCTATTTCTCTTAAATGATCCCCAACCTTTCCTATACTGCACTCTGGGATCGTAGTATCTAAACTGCAAAAAATTCCTTCTAGGATCTTGCATTCATTTGTTAGTCCAAACATTTTTTCTATGCATAGGGATAACATACCTTTCATTATTTCTATCATATCTATTCATATCAAATCTTGTTTCTTCTAACTATGCCCTAGTTTTTAGATTAGGACAAAATTTATCAAACATACCTAGATTCATTCTTTTGAAACAAAAAATTTCACTTATCTTACCTTTCTTAGAGCACAAAGATTCAATATCTTACCTCTTTTCTTCAGATCATAATTCTCTTCTCAGCATAGAGCTTCACAAGTTAATACTACGCACTAAAGCACACATCTACACATAGATATTTCTTTTCTTTAGTTCCCAACAATCATAGTTTCAGGTCCTGCCAACAGAGCCATTTTTTGGCACAGGGGTAGACCCAGGGTTCAACGCTTAAAAAATGAACCAAAAAAACCCTAAATACTGGCCCTTTCGGCAACACCTGCGAAGCAGATGAAGTCTCACCCGAGGTAGAGGCAAGGGTGGTTGTAGGACTCAAATGTCTGCAACCTAGATGGGACACAAATATGTGATTATACCACTTAACAAAGAAATTAGCAGTTAACATTCATCGGTAATCAACCCTTATCCACATAACGTCTCTAAACGCTAATTACAGAACAATGCATTATTCTACCAGATCTAACACATCTAAGCACTTAGCATATGGAAAAAGATTAGATCTAGAATTTATTCACAGCATTTAAGCACTAAGATATCATACAAGATTCATTTAAACCTTCATTACTACACTTGAACTCAAATTACATAGACAATACAATAACCAGAATGCATGAAGAAACCATAACACATGATATATGTGGTTCACCCAAGTGTGGGGCTACATCCACCAAATCTTCTCTTCTTTATTATCTTCTCTCAATCTTCGACAAACACAGAGCCATTGGAACCTACTCTGCATAGGACAGGAGATATGAATGCACCTCGCTAGATCCTCCTTCCCCGAGCTAGGTTTAAGCATAAATCCTTCTTATAGTCACTTGAACTTAGCTCTACAAGTCTCAACATACACTAAGCACAAATCCTTTGCAATCACATAGATGTAAATCTAGCACTTATCATCTTCTCCTTTCTTACATCGCCTAGCTATCTATTTATACATTACAAAATGGGCCTAAAAATGGGTAAACCCATGGGATGACATCCCATATCCGTTACATAAACCCTAATCCCAAAAACTGCCCTAAAAGGGGGTCAAGATTCTGCGATCTTCAATTCGATTTACACTCTGCCTTCGACCAACCTGTCGAAGTCACAAAAGAGGTCAAACATGACTAAGGATCTCCAAAACTTGGTCAAGGGCCAACAAGTTTCCTATTTCAAAAGGAAAATAAAACCTAGACATCATGTAGGGAAGTGAAATACATTTCCAACGGTATATCACGTTTTTGGTTTCGACCCCCTGTTGGTAAGAACGAGCTTTCGCAAGTTCATGACCAATTTAGGACACCACATTGGTTGCAGTTATTTGGGGTTTAAATCTTTTTGGTAAAGAGTTCTAAATCAGATATTCTGAGATTCAACATTGTAATAAACTCAAATAACTTTCCAACAACTCCTCATTTTCCTCATTCCAACCTCGGATGGCCTGATTAAAGCTGTCACACATTGGTCAATTATTTTTGGAAAAGGGGGGGCAACCAGCTTGCATAGCAGGGTTTCATTACAGATAAAAAAAAAAAGTCATTAATGTCCCCAACACACAAATCTATGGCCACCACATCAAATACATCGGTGATACCTTTCCGACGGTACCTAATTTACCTCAATTGGATATTGTATGGAGATTTGGCGCCTTTCGCAAGATTGCTTGTCATGTGGGCCCATAAGCAAGTCAGGGGTTTTAAGCAGCCATTGTTCTAGACCAAAAGTGGCAGTTTATCTAGAATTATTTAAGATTGGTTGCCGCATATTCTCGATGGGCGCGTCGAGACCTTTCCAATGACATGCCCTACGTCCAATTCTGACTATGTCTCATCTGACAAAATTTTGGGGCTAAGTCAACATCAACAAATTCAAAGTCAAATTCAAACTTTGACTTGCACAATTTTCAAGGAATATTAAAAAATAATTGGAAAAAATTATAAAAAATTTCAAAAATTTTGGAAAATTGAGGAGAGGACACACAACCTCCTCATGCAATTTTCAGGAATTTGATTTTTTGAAAAAATAAAAAAATACAAAACCTCCCCTCCCCTCTCTCAAGTTATTTTGACATTTTGGCCAAGGGGAGAGGGAGCTCTGCAATAGGCTTCAATGGAAGAAGAAGGATGCCTCCTCGAAGCAGGTGTAACTTTGCATTGGGCAGCTAGCCAACACCATGCAACAATATTTAGACATTGAGCCAGGGTCACTGGACATTTTAATTGCATAACTTCACCATACGAAGGCCAATTTTTTTCCCGTGAATAGTCAAAATGAACGAGGCAAAGTCATGAATGAATTCATGACGTTCACCTGTTGGATCATGTTTTCATTCATGCTAAAGGATTGATGTCAAAGGAACAATGTCTTGTCATGGTATATTGATGCAATGATAGATGGATTCTCTATTTTCCTTGATGCAAATGGATTGATGTCAAGTGGAGTCATAGTCATATGATGAGATGCATAGATGAATATGGATCGATACAGTTTCATTGATATATTATGCATAGATGAATATGGATCAATGTGTTTTCATTTTATGCATAGTTGGATTGATGTAAAAGTTGACTCATTATTGTCTTGCCATGGTTGTAAAAATGGATGAACTCCAAGTGGTCCCCTTATGGTGAAATCCCTCATGGGAAGACACTTTGCGGTGAACTCTAAAGTGGTCCCGTTATGGTGAAATCCCTCATAGGAAGACACTTTGTGGTTGAGTTATCCTATAAGTATGGTTAGAGAACCCATTCTTAATTGTGGAATAATGAGATGAATATCATAGAATTTCTCAGTGAAACTATCTTATATGTATAGCTCTTGTCAATCCATTTCTAGTGGTATGTGGAATGTCATATAACTCCTCACGGTTTGAGAGTTATGGCCTTACGAAGTTGGAGGACCCTCATATGTTGGCTTGAAGCCCCAAAAGGTCAAAGAAGTCAAAGTTCTTGCAAAGAAGAAATTATTTAAATAATAATGTGAAGTGACAAAGTCAAAGAGGATTAATTAAATAATAAAGTGAAGTGAGAAAGTCAAAGAGGATTATTTAAATAATAAAGTGAAGTGACAAAGTCAAAGAGGATTGTTTAAATAATAAAGTGAAGTGACAAAGTCAAGGAGGATTATTTTAATAATAAAGTGAAGTGACAAAGTCAAAAAATATTATTTAAATAATAAAGTGAAGTGACAAAATCAAAGAGGATTATTTAAATAATAAAGTGAAGTGACAAAGTCAAAGAGGACTATTTAAATAATAAAGTAAATGGAGAACTTTCTAATTATGTAAAGTGGTTATAAGAAGGTTAACCCTAAAATGAGGAAAATGGTATAAGTGGTCAAGTGGCTATTGGATACATGTACAAGTGGAAAATTGGGAAATTTTGGACATAGGTGACTATGTGGACAAAGTGGCTATGTGGACAAAGTGGCCTAGAAGATGCTTCTAAGGAAGCTACTTGGAGAGTATAAATAAGAAGAAATGGTCTCTTGTGAAAAACATCTCTTGAGCATATCTAGAAGATCTATTCTGAGTAAGAGAGGGATTGTAAGTTCTCATGGATGCCAATGGAGACTTGAGTGTGAGTTGATGCCATGTTATTAATGTCTAAAGAAAGTTCCAGATATGCATTCTATGGGATTAGATGTGCCATAGAAACTCTAGTATGGTTACATATTTATCTTCATAGATACTCCTGCTTATTATATGGTGAATGCTTAAGGTATTCTTGGTATGGATTTTTTGATATGGTTATGTTGGTTGATTGATAGAGTGAAAAACACTCTTATGGTTAAGTACTGATATGATTGCCATAGTATATTGGTTTCTTATATATGATTAAGTAGAATTCATATTGTATGGTTGAGGCGCATGAGTAAGTTGTGGGAGAGAATAGATGTGTTGTGATTGGTTATGGTTCATATTGGATAATGAAACACAAAATTATATGTGACTGAAGGCTGTAAAAGATCTGATGTTTTTACTCAAAAGGAATATGAAAGATGTACTACTGGTAGGGCGCATACATACATGTGTTGCACTACTAACAGGTCGCGTACCTGTTGATTGATTGGTATCTGTTCAAGATTGATTCCTCTTCTTAATTGGTGTTGAGTTGTGTAAGTTGAGTCTTTCATTGTAGAGTTGGTGCCCTTATGGAGTTGTAACTCTATTCAGTTGTTGTTGATAACCTAAGGATTGTAGTCCATAATGAAAATAAAATTGTACATACATCTTGTGCTCTTTGTGTTCCTTGTGGTGATGAATTATTGATGATATTTGTTGTTGGTATATGTTGTTGATGTATGTTCACAGTTAACTGGTTATAAATGAACTCAATAAGTAATGAGTAGATGGTGATTGCTAACTATGGAGTTTTTGTGAAGGGGGGTTTTTAAAAAGATCCCTACACTGATTCACCCCCCTCTTAGTGTGGTCGGTGTGTCCAACAATTGGTTTCAAAGAAGACCTTCACTATAAGCCTTGACAAGATTGGAGGAGATTTATGGACATACCAATGGATGATAACTTTTCAATCCTTGATGAGGAAAATTACTGTACATGGAGAATAGAAATGAAAGTTCACTTGAAGGAAATAGGAGCGGGTGTTTGGAAGGAAACTATTGGGGGATCATTTCCTTTAAAGAACAAGTCAAAATTTGAAACTCAAAGTGAAGAAAAGAAGAATGATGCAGTGGCTCTCAATACCATTCTTAGTGGACTCTCAAGTTCTATCAAAGAGAGCATGGGACAGTTCAATTATGCCAAGGATCTATGGCTAAATCTAGAGGAGACATACCAAATAAAGAAGGAAGACACTAAAGACAATTCCATCAATAACAATGAAGGTAAATAATCTCCAAAAACCGCTGACTGCAATATTTAAAAATGTGATGATGTTGAATATTTATCTACAAGTGAAGAATAAAATCTAGAGATAGTATGCGTAGAATCAATTGATAGTTATCAAATGGAATAAGTAGAAGAAGAACTATCATATCTTAAAAGGAAAGTTGAATGGGGCCTATTTGAATAAAACTATGACCATTGTTACATAGAATATAGTTATCTTTATGAGAACACTAAAAAGTTTCTTAAAAATAATCAAAGGCATATATTGAAGTTAAAGGAAATGCTCAAGGAACAAGAAGAAAGTAAAAATACTAGATTAGAAGAAAAGGAAGAAGAGATAAAAAGACTAAAGAATTAAATATAAGAGAATAAGAAGCTAGATGATGAGATTAGAAAAATTCTTGAAGTTAATGTCCATATCAAGACCCAAATTGAATAAGACAAAAGGGTAGAGGAATTACTAAAGAATCAAGTGAATCAAAAGGAAGAGTCATGTCATAAGTTGGAAGCTGAAGTTGTTGATCTTAGAAAGAATGTAGAGAAGTAAAACAAATTATTGAATAGCTCAACAATATTGAATGAGATCTTGGATAGTCAAACATCACCAAATGATAAATCATGTCTTGGATACAAGAAATAAGATACACATGTTCAAGCAAGCACTTCAAAGAAGCATGAGTTAAGTCCCTCACTCTCAACGGATGGAAATGATGTTGCAAGTCAATCCTCTACACAAGGAAAGGAAAGTTTCAAAAGAACAAAGAAAGGAAGACATCAAGAGGCCATCTTTACACCTCAAATAAGAGGGACACCTTCAATATGGACATCAAAACAAAGGTATGAATTTTTTTTTCATGGTCAATGTCAATTATGTAATGAATATGGTCACAAAGCTTTGGAATGCAGATATTATGAAAGGAAAGATAGTGAAGTATTGCATAACATCATAAGGTGTTGGAGAAGTAATCAAGTAGGACATATTCTTGCTCATTGTCACACCATGAGATGCTACAATTGTGGTGGATTTGGCCACAAATCCCAGGATTGTTGGAACACAAGAAGAAATTCCATGATGACGAATTCATATAACATGACTAGAAGAAGGCATGAATTTAGGAAGGAAGAAATTTTTGAAAGCATGGAAGCTCAAAGCTCAATTTTTGAAAAGTTGGGACACCTTCAGAAGTGGGTGAAGAAAACTGAACAGTCAGAAAAAAATGGAAGCCTTAAGGGAAGCTCAAGTTTGTCATCTTCAAAAGCATACGCGGGTTACAATGGTAAAATTCATGTAGATACGGAAGCTGACCTATGAATAGGTCCTGTACATAGACAAGTTGTCTGTGCAACAGGTTTTCATGATTACATGATGGAATACATAAATGTTGTATGTATGGTGGTGATGTACGGTTGAGTATTGAAAGACTATCTTATATGCATGGTACTAACCCTAGAGTGTGGATTGAGACACTTTTCTTTTCAGGAACAATGTTGGTTGTGAAAGTGAAGTTATGGTACTTTGGTTATGAGATATATGATGATGATGCTAGCTAGAGATGTCATTGATCTATTGAGGCACACTTCTAGTACATGTATTACTGGATGCTTAGTATTTGTTGTAGTGAATGATGGTTGAGGCTGATCTATTGGGATACATGGCTTATACATATTTGAGCTCCATTGATATATCTTATGATGTATTGTGAGTTGCATATTCGTTGAATATATTGGTGCATGCATTTGGCATGAGGATGGGATACATAGTGGGACATGTAGTTGATGAGTTGATGAGGTGGTCATATTGTACATCATTGATGATTCATAGCTTGATCTATAGCTGATGCATGATTGGTACACTTTTGGTACATTATGAGAGGCACCTACTAGCAGTATGATTGGCACATGTTTTATGGTGGATATGGCATACATTCATGAGGACACATATTGATTCTAGTTCATCTTGTTGTAGTATTGGTGCATGGTTGATGAACTTGCTTGGTACAAGTGGTACATGTTTGTTTCACTTGTTGATGTATGGATGATATAGTTGAGACACTTCATTTCATTAAGATACATGATTGTGGCACTTGGTTCTTGGTAGAGGCATATCATGAGTGATATGAAACTTTTTTGAGGCACATGGTTGGCATGTTAGTAAAGGAATATGGTTGATGGACTCCATTGATGATATGTTATGGCATATGATATGGTATTGATGTACATGTTTGATGCACATGGGTATTGTGCATGGTTGGCACATGATGCACTTCGTTGATGTTTTGTTCATGATTCTCTATTCATTGTTGACATATATTTTTCTTCATGATGTATGGTACGAAACGCGTTTGATGAATGGACATGTCCAAGGATCAACATAGAAAGAGTGGTCGATCTATGTTCTGACTGAGTAGTACCATTTGTGGAAGAAGCATGTTGCAATGGTAGCATATTGCTCATATTGTAGAGAAGATAGGGGGAGACATACCCATAAGGGGAGTCATTCTTCTTCCCATGATTCCAGGAGGAGAGATTTATTAGATGCAAAGATAAATACTTGAAAAAGAGACCTATACTTCGAGAAAGAGAATAGAGGCATAGTTCTAGGGGGAACAATGGTCACAGGGGGAGCATGAGCTATATATATTCACCATTACATTGGAGTCATATACCTTGTTCAAAAGGGGAATGATTATTCAGAGGAAGATCAAAGGCAGTCAAAAAGGAGGAGTAGCCCTAAGGAGAGTTCATGTAGTGGGAGAAGCCCCAAGGGGAGAATGACAATTTTCCATTGATGTCAAATGGGGAAAGATAGTCACATTGATGTGATTGAGATCCCTATTGATGTAGAGAAATGCCTTGTCTATATGTTTCCATCAATGATTGGTGTCGACATCAATGTTGGTATTTCCATCAATGCCAAAGGGGGAGATTGTTGGATCATGTTGTCATTGATGCCAAAGGATTGATGTCAAAGGAGCAATGTCTTGTCATGGTATATTGATATATTGATTGATGGATCATGTATTTTCCTTTATTCAAATGGATTGTTGTCAAGTGGAGTCATAGTCATATGATGAGATGCATAGATGAATATGGATCGATATGCTTTCATTGATATATTATGCATAGATTAATATGGATCAATGTGTTGTCATTTGATGCATAGTTGGATTGATGTAAAAGATGACTCATTATTTCCTTTTCATGGTTGTACAAATGGATGAAATCCAAAGTGGTCCCCTTATGGTGAAATCCCTCATGGGAAGACTCTCTACAGTGAACTCCAAGGTGGTCCCCTTATGGTGAAATCCCTCACAAGAAGACGCTTTCTGGTTGAGTTACCCTAGCAGTATGGATATAGAAACCATGCTTAGTTATGGAATAATGAGATGAATATTAGTGAATTTGTCAGTGAAAGTATACTATATGGATAGTTATTGTCAATCCATTTCTAGTGGTATGTGGAACGTCACATAACTCCTCACAGTTTCAGAGTTATGGCCTTATGAAGTTGGAGGACCCTCATATGTTAGCTTGAAGCCCCAAAAGGTCAAAGAAGTCAAAGTGATTACAAAGAAGAAACTATTTAAATAATAAAGTGAAGTGACAAAGTCAAATAGGATTATTTAATTAATAAAGTGAAGTGACAATGTCTAATAGAATTATTTAAATAATAAAGTGAAGTGACAAATTCAAAGAGGATTATTTAAATAATAAAGTGAAGTGACAAAGTTAAGGAGTATTATTTAAATAATAAAGTGAAGTAACAAAGTCAAAAAAGATTATTCAAATAATAAAGTGAAGTGACCAAATCAAAGAGGATTATTTAAATAATAAAGTGAAGTGACAAAGTCAAGGAGGATTATTTAAATAATAAAGTAAATGGAGAAATTTGTAATTATGGAAAGTGGTTATAAGAAGGCTAACCCTAAAATGAGGAAAATGGGTTAAGCGGTCAAGTGGCTATTGGATACATGTACAAGTAGAAAATTGGGAAAAGTTGGACATAGGTGACTATGTGGATAAAGTGGCTATGTGGACAAAGTGTCCTAGAAGATGCTTCTAAGGAAGCTACTTGGAGAGTATAAATAAGAAGCAGGGGTCTCTTGTGAAAAATGCCTCTTGAGAATAGATTGAAGATCTATTAAGAGTAAGAGAGGGATTGCAAGTTCTCTTGGATGTTGATGGAGACTTGAGTGTGAGATAATGGGAGGTTATTGAAGTCTGAAGCAAGTTCCATATCTTCATTCTATTGGATCAGATCTACCATAGAAACTTTGGTATGGTTACATAGTTATCTTGATAGATACTCTTGCTTATTATGTGGTGAATGCTTAAGACATTCTTAGTATGGTTGTTGTGATATGGTTATGTTGGTTGATTGATAGAGTGAGCAACACTCGTATGGTTCAGTACTGATATGATTACCATAGTATACTGGTTTCTTATACATGATTAAGTAACATTCATATTGTATGGTTGATGAGCATGAGTAAGTTGCGGGAGAGAATAGATGTGTTGTGATTAGTTATGGTTCAGATTGGAAAATGAAAGACATAAGTATATGTGACTGAAGCATGTAAAGGATCTGAGTTTTTTACTCAGAAGGCATACACAAGTTGTATTATTGGTAGGGCGTGTACATACGCATGATGCACTACTGACAGGTCGCGTACCTATTGACAGGTTGGTATATATTAAGGACTGATTCCTCTTCTTAGTTGGTACTGATTTGTGTAAGCTGAGTTTTTCATTGTAGAGTGGGTGCTCTTGTCGAGTTGTAACTCTATTCAAATGTTGTTGATAACCCAAGGATTGTAGTCTGTAATAAAAAGAAAATTGTACATACATCTTGTGTTCTATTTGTTCCTTATGGTTATGAATTATTGATGATATTTGTTGTTGGTATATGTTGCTGATGTATTTTCACATTTAACTAGCTATAAATGACAACAATAAGTAATGAGTATATAGTGATTGTTGTCTAAGGAGTTTTTGTGAAGGGAAAGTTTTAAAAATATCCCTACACTGATTCACCCCCCTCTCAATGTGGTCAGTGTGTACAACAATTGGTTTTAGAGAAGGACTTCACTATAAGCCTTAACAAGTTTGGAGGAGATCCATGGACACACAAATGGATGATGAAGTTCCAATCCTTGATGAGGAAAATTATTCTACATGGAGAATAGAAATGAAAGTGCACTTGAAAGAAATAGTAGCGGGTGTTTGGAAAGAAACTATTGGTGGATCAGTTCCTTTGAAGAACATGTCAAAATTTGCAGCTCAAAGGGAAGAAAGGAAGAATGATGCAGTGGCTCTCAAGATCATTCTCAGTGGACTCTCAAGTTCTATCAAAAAGAGCATGGGACAATGCACTTCTACCAAGGATCTATGGCTAAATCTAGAGGAGACATACCAAAGCAAGAAGGAAGACACTAAAGACAACCTCATCAAGAACAATGAAGATAAAGAATCTCCAAAAACCCTTGACTCCAATATTTCGAAATGTGATGATGTTGAATATTTCTCTACAAGTGAAGAATAAAATCCAGAGATAGCATGTGTAGAATCAAATGATAGTTATCCCATGGAAGAAGTAGAAGAAGAACTATTAGAGATTAAAAGGAAATTCGAATGGGGTCTATTTGAATAAAACTATGACCATCGTTACATATAATATAATTGTCTTTTTGATAACACTAAAAGGTTTCTTAAAAATAATTAAAGGTGTATATTGAAGTTAAATGAAATGATCAAGGAACAAGAAGAAAGTAAAAATACTCAATTAAAAGAAAAGGAAGAAGAGATAAAAAGACTAAAGAATGAAATAGAAGAGAATAAGAAGCTAGATGATGACATTAGCAAAATTCTTGAAGTTAATTTCCATCTCAAGACCCAAATTGAAGAAGCCAAAAGGGTAGAGGAATTACTAAAGAATCAAGTGAATGAAAAGGAAGAGTCATGTCATAAGTTGGAAGCTGAAGTTGTTGATCTTAGAAATCAAGTAGAGAACTCAAACACATTCTTGAATAACTCAACAATATTGAATGTGATCTTGGATAGTCAAAGATCACCATATGATAAATCAAGTCTTGGATACAAGAAAGAAGCTACACATGTTGAAGCAAGCACTTCAAATAAGCATGAGGTAAGTCCCTCAGTCTCAAAGGATGGAAATGATGTTGCAAGTCAATCATCTACACAAGGCAAGGAAAGTTTCAAAAAAGCAAAGCAAGGAGGATATCAAGAAGCCATATTTACACCTCAAAGAAGAGAGACACCTTCAATATGGACATCAAAGAAAAGGTATGCAAATTTTTTTCATGGTCAATGCTACTAATGTAATGAATATGGTCACAAAGATTTGGAATGAAGATATTATGCAAGGAAATATAGTAAAATATTTCATAACACCCTAAGGTGTTGGAGATGTAATCAAGTAGGACATATCATTGCTCATTGTCACACCATGAGATTCTACAACTGTAGTGGATTTGGCCACAAATCCAAGGATTATTGGAATAGAAGGATAAATTCCATGATGAGGACTTCATATAGCATGACTATAACAAGGCGTGAAGTTAGGAAGGAAGACATTTTGGAAAATATGGAAGCTCAAAGCTCAAGTTATGAAAAGATGGGACACCTTCGGAAGTGGGTGAACAAAACTGAACAGTCAAAATAGAATGGAAACCTTAAGGGAAGCTCAAGTTTGTCATCTTCAGAAGCATACGCAGGTTACAATGGTAAATATCACGTACATACGCAAGTTGACCTATGAATAGGTCTCTTACATATGCGAGATGTATGTGCAACAAGTTTTCATGATTACATGTTGGCATACATAATTTTTGTATGTATGGTGGTGATGTATTGTTGAGTGTTGAAAGACCATCTTAGATGCATGGTACTAACCCTAGAGTGTGGATTGAGACACGTTCCTGTAAAGGACCAATGTTGGTTGTTAAAGTGAAGTTATGGTACTTTGGTTATGAGATATAACATGATGATGCTAGCTAGATATGTCAGTAATCTATTGAGGCACACTTATAATACATGTATTATTGTATGCTTAGTATTTGTTGTAGTGAATGATGGTTGAGGCTGATTTGTTGGGATACATGGCTGATACATATTTGAGCTCCATTGATATATCTTATGATGTATTGTGAGATGCATATTTGTTGGATATCTTGGTGCATGCATTTGGCATGAGGATGGGTTACATAGTGGGACATGTAGTTGATGATTTGATGAGGTGGTCATATTGTACATCATTGATGAGTCATAGCTTGATCTATAGCCGATGCATGATTGGTACACTTTTGGTACATTGTTAGAGGCACCTACTAGCAGTATGATTGGCACATGTTTTATGGTGGATATGGCATACATGCGTGAGGACACATCTTGATTGTAGTTCATCTTGTTTTAGTATTGGTGCATGGTTGATGCACTTTCTTGGTACAAGTGGTACATATTTGGTGCACTTGTTGATGTATGGATGATATAGTTGAGACCTTTCATTTGATTAAGATACATGATTGTGGCACTTGGTTCTTAGTATAGGCATATCATGAGTGATATGACACTTGTTTGAGGCACATGGTTGGCATGTTGGTAGAGGCATATGGTTTATTGACTCCATTGATGATATCTTATGCCATATGATATGGTATTGATGTACATGGTTGATGTACATGGGTATTTTGCATGGTTGGCACATGATGTACTTGGTTGATGTTTTGTTCATGATTTTTTATTCATTTTTGGCATATCTTTTGCTTCATGATATATGGTATGGAACAAGTTTGATGCATGCGCAGGTCCAAGGATTATGATAGAAAGAGAGGTCGATCTATGTTTCGGTTGAGAAGTATCATTTGTAGCAGAATCATATTGCAGTGGTATCATATTGTTCATATTGCAGAGAAGATAGGGGGAGCCATACCCATAGGGGGAGTCATTCTTCTTCCCATGATTCCAAGAGTAGAGATTTATCATATGCAAATATAAATACTTGAAAAATAGACCTATACTTGGAGAAAGATAACATAAGCATATCTCCAGGAGGAGCGATGGTCACAAGGGGAGCATGAGCTATATATCTTTAGCATTACATCAGATTGATATCCCTTTTTCAAAAGGGGAACGATTATTCAGAGGAAGATCATAGGAATTCATATAGGGGGAGAAACCCCAAGGAGATTTTAGGCAGGGGGAGCAGCCCCAAGGGGAGAATGACCCTTTTCCATTGATGTCAAAGGGGGAGAGATAGTCACATTGATGTAATTGAGATTCCTGTTGATGTAGAGAAATTCCTTGTCTATATGTTGACATCAATGTTTGGTGTTGACATCAATGTTGGGATTTCCATCAATGCCAAAGGGGGATATTGTTGGATCATGTTGTCATTGATTCCAAAGGATTGATGTCAAAGGAAAAATGTCTTTTCATGGTGTATTGATGTAGTGATTGATGGATCATGTATTTTCCTTGATGCAAATGGTTTTATGTCAAGTGGATTCATAGTCATATGATGAGATGCATAGATGAATATGGATCGATATGGTTTCATTGATATGTGATACATAGATGAATATGGATCAATGTGTTGTCATTTGATGCATAGTTGGATTGATGTAAAAGATGACTCATTATTGTCTTTTCATGGTTGTAAAAATGGATGAAATCCAAAGTGGTCCCCTTATGGTGAAAGCCCTCACCGGAAGACACTTTATGGTGAACTTCAAAGCGGTCCCCTTATGGTGAAATCCCTCACGGGAAGATGCTTTGCGGTTGAGTTATCCTAGCAGTATGGTTAGAGAACCCATGCTTGATTGTGGAATAATGAGATGAATACCAGTGAATTTCTCAGTGAAACTATCCTAGATGGATAGTGCTTGTTAATCCATTTCTGGTGGTATGTGGAATGTCACATAACTTCTCAAGGATTGAGAGTTATGGCCTTACGAAGTTGGAGAACCCTCATATGTTGGATTGAAGCCCCAAAAGGTCAAAGAAGTCAAAGTGCTTGAAAGAAGAAATTATTTAAATAATAAAGTGAAGTGAGAAAGTCAAATAGGATTATTTAAATAATAAAGTGAAGTGACAAAGTCAAAGAGGATTATTTAAATAATAAAGTGAATTGACAAAGTCAAAGAGGATTATTTAAATAATAAAGTAAAGTGACAAAGTCAAGGAGGATTATTTAAATAATAAAGTGAAGTTACAAAGACAAAAAAGATTATTTAAATAATAAAGTGAAGTGACAAAATCAAAGAGGATTATTTAAATAATAATTTGAAGTGACAAAGTCAAGGAGGATTATTTAAATAATAAAGTAAATGGAGAACTTTATAATTATGTAAAGTGGTTATAAGAAGGTTAACCCTAAAATGAGGAATATGGGTTAAGTGGTCAAGTGGCTATTGGATACATGTAAAAGTGGCAAATTGGGAAAATTTGGACATAGGTGACTATGTGGACAAAGTGGCTATGTGGAAAAAGTGGCTATGTGAACAAAGTGGCTTAGAATATGCTTCTAAGAAAGCCACTTGGAGAGTATAAATAAGAAGCAAGGGTCTCTTGTGAAAAACATATCTTGAGCATATATTTAAGATATATTATGAGTAAGAGAGGGATGCAAGTTCTCATGGACGCCAATGGAGACTTGAGTGTGAGTTGATGCCAGGTTCTTGAAGTCTGAAGCAAGTTCCAGATCTGCATTCTATGGGATCGGATCTGTGATAGAATCTCTGGTATGGTTACATAGTTATCTTGATAGATACTCCTGCTTATTATATGGTGAATGCTTAAGGAATTATTGGTATGGCTGTTGTGATATGGTTATGTTGGTTGATTGATAGAGTGAGACACACTCTTCTGGTTTAGTAATGGTATGATTGCCATAATATACTGGATGCTTATACATGATTAAGTAGCATTCATATTATATGGTTGATGAGCATGAGTAAGTTCTAGGAGAGAATATATGTGTTGTGATTGGTTATGGTTTAGATTAGACAATGAAAGACAAAAGTATATGTGACTGAAGGTTGTAAAGGATCTAAGGTTTTTACTCAGAAGGCATACACAAGCTGTACTATTGGTAGGGTACATACATATGCATTTTGCACTACTGACAGGTCACGTACTTGTTGACATATTGGTATTTGTTGAGGATTGATTCTTTTTCTTATTTGGTGATGAGTTGTGTAAGTTGAGTCTTTCATTGTAGAGTTGGTGACCCTGTGGAGTTATAACTCTATTTAATTGTTGTTGATAACCCAAGGATTGTAGTCCTTAATAAAAAGAAAATTGTACATACATCTTGTGTTCTTTGTGTTCCTTGTGGTGATGAATTATTGATGATATTTGTTGCTGGTATATGTTGTTGATGTATGTTCACATTTAACTAGTTATAAATGATAGCAATAAGTAATGAGTAGATGGTGATTGCTAACTAAGGATTTTTTATGAAGGGGAAGTTTCAAAAAGATCCCTACACTGATTCACCCCCCTCTCAATGTGGTCGGCGTGTCCAACATTACCTATGTAAATTCAACCCAGAATTTTAGTGGCATCTCCCAGAGAGACAAGGGCTCATTATTGGCCCGATAAGCATGCATTGGAAGGAGGCCAAATTGGGGGCCTCCGAGGCCAAATTGGGTCAGATGAGGAAAAACCATTTCAACTACAGGTATGTAGGCATGTAGAATCCTTTCAATTCTAGTTTCTAGCCCAAAATTTTACCCCAACTTCAAAGTTTTTCCTGACCAGTCTCTCGACCGGGTCCTTCTTCCGTACCTTTTAGGGGCCATATCTTACTCATCCGAAGTCGAATTTGCGCCAAACGAAAGGAAGTGGAAAGTCAGTAGATAGATATACAACATGGGCATAATAAAGAACATTTTTTTGGATGTTTGGTATAGGGTAAGAGCCTATCAAGTTTCATGCCCAGGGTGTCCCCTCACTGAAACAAGCCCAAATTGAAGCCATGGTTCGGTGAGATCAAAGGGAAAACTATAGGAAGCAAAGGCAGGGTATAATTAGGTCTGAAAAGTTCCCGAATAGTGGGAATTTACTTACTTACAATGACCAAATCCCAAAGGCCCCTTTCCCTCCTAAGAAACTCTGCAATTTCCCCACACCTTCGAGCTTCATCTCGGTGAATCCAGTAGCCATGGATGGCATGGAACAGTCCTAAATAACCTCACCTATAGCTGCAAAACATGGTAGAAATCAAAGATCATTTGGGGTGGAACAAATCCCAAGGAAAATGGTGATGTGGCATCTTGATTTTGTCATTTTATGAAAATTTACTTTTTGTAATATGTAGTCTCGCATAAGCTTTCTTTTGGCATGTATACATTTTAATTAAAGGGTCAAATAAAATCTAGTTTGATTCCCTTTTTGGATAAGGTTATCTTTAGGATAAGATCCCTTTTGGATGAGATACCTTTTGGATAGGATTACTTTTTGGGGAAAATACAAAAGGACTTTAGGGTTGGTCCACTTGTCACTTTTCCAAAAGTCAAAAGTGTCTTGTGACCTAACCCTAAGCCTTTACCTCTCCTTTATAAATAAGAGGGTTGGTATTGTAAAAGAGGAGGATGAATATAGTAACAAAGATCTGCTGAAATTTTCCTGTTAGATTTTAGTTGTTGGATGTGTCACTTGTTGGTTAAGTGTTGAGGGGTAGAAGTAAATGCTTGTTCTATTAGCTATCTCCATGAGGGATTGGTTAGATAGGTGTTTGTTACTACTTCCTTGGGTTTAACTTGCTTTATTTCTTTCTCTAACAACTTGGTTTAACTTATTTGATGTGTTTTAGTGCATATTTTCTGAAGTAATCAGTTGTTTTCAACCTTAGCTAGTGGTTGGGAGTCCTAGGGCCCCTTAGGAAAACCCTCAAATAATCCCCTTAGTTGTTTTTTCATACTTATTTTCTTCCTCTTTTCGTTCATTTATATTTCTGTTATGTTTTCCTACCATTAACCTTGCTTTCCAAAATAGGAAAATTGGTCATTTTGATCAATTTCCCCCCACGGGACAACCACCTTAGTTGGTTTTTATATACCTTTTATGTGAAAAATTATGTTACATTTAATTTAGTTTTTCCATACATAAATACTAAAATTTTGGTGTTTTCCTGCAAGGACATAAATGGTCACCTACCCTGCTTCTCATAAGAAATTAGGGACCACCTGAAGACTTGTTTGAGGCAAAGGGGCTAGCAGGACAACGAAGAAAAAACATCAAATTGATCGGTAAATCTACCCAATCACTCTCATATTGAATTTATATTCACTTGCACTCATTCCAAAATTTTTGGCACACATACCCATGTTGATATGATTTGTTTGTGTAGAAATCTTGAGTAGTTTACTTGTGAATTTATGTTCATAAAATCTGATCTATACTTGTGTAGATAATCATCACAATTTCTAAATTTCAAACACTAAACTTCCAATCCCCATACAAGGAATCAGTTGGGGCTTTCATGCACATGGTGGCCTTTCCACTTGCAAAGAGCCTTAGCCCATTCCTTTGTGTTGAATGGTGTAATCATTACTTGTAATTAGTTAATATTTTCATATTTTCGTTGTATAACTTTTCATTCACTAATCTACAGGTGGCTTCCCCTAAAGGGGCCAGACAAAAATCAGCAAGGTAAATACACTCAAAAAGCTTCAAAACACTTGAAAATAATTCAAGGGTCTGCCCCTTACATTCAAAACAAAGCTTATACTATTTTGGCTACATACATATACATATTATTTAGCCATGACATATATGTCACATACCTATTTACTTGTTTTCTGTATATAGTTTTAGATAGATTTCAAATTCCATGACCAGGAGGCACACTTGTGAAATCAATACATGACCTTGCCACGTGGATGGATTGGTGTTCCATTTCAAGAAATTTCAATTTTGTAGGATAGTGAGAGTCAAATCCAGGGAGTCTTCATCAGGAGCCCCTCAAAAGTTGTCTAGTTAGTATAAATCGAGTGGTATTTCCTTAGTACAACATGGTCAAGGAGTTGATTAAATTAGCTTGGTTGGAATACTACTCTGTTTAGGTAAGCTTAGCTAAAAATCCCTTTAGGGGGGTCCTGGGCCTATTCCTTTTTACAGGTATCCTTCTTCCATCCAAGTGGTTTTAAGAGCCCGAAAGCACTAGTGACGATAAGTGGTTAATCCCTACTTATTTGAACTGCATGGGCCATTCTTCAACCTAACCACCATGGTCTGCTAGGAATACTCTTCTTATACTGGTTGTCACAATTATGGGATGTGTTTTCCTAATTGGGATAACCTTCAAAACAATGTGGTGGCCAAGGCATGTGTTAATAAAAAAAAATCACCAATAAAATACATTTAAAGTCAACCTTTCGTCAGTCCCCCCTTCACCCACTAACTGAAAACTGAAGTTGTGAATACTTTTCCTTATATCATAGCTATAACAAATTGTAAAAAGGATGTTCATCCCCTCTTACAGACCCCTTTTTTTGTTTTGACAATCTTCCAGGATCACTTCCCAAGTCACCCTGGGGGGTATCAAGCCATTATGGGCTTGTTTTCTTCTCTTAAAAGCTTCGAACAACTTTTTTTTTGCAATTTAAAGCCATATAAAAGGACTTGTTTGTAGCTTTTAAGCTCATGTTTCACCTTTTTTTTGCACTCTTTCACTTGAGGCATCCATTGGTTAAGTATCCAAGACACCAGTTTACCTTGGGAACCTAGTTTGGGCCATTTTCCAATGCTTTAAAGGAGAAAACAACTTGTTTTTCTCTTTATTTATTTCTCTGTCCAAAAAATCAGCAAGCGCTATTGGCACCATGCCGAAGTGGAAAGAAGGATGATCAGGGGAAAGAAAGCATGCAGAAACAGAAGTAACAACTGGAGAAAGAAAAACATGCGTGCATGCAAGAAAGTGTGCACAAGGAAAACAACAGTTGGAGGAAGAACATCACG
The DNA here is from genome assembly GCA_009831015.1 of Picea engelmannii. Lineage (NCBI taxonomy): Eukaryota > Viridiplantae > Streptophyta > Pinopsida > Pinales > Pinaceae > Picea > Picea engelmannii. Next base: position 320,562 of record ML781541.1, read on the forward strand.
CGTGCTTGGGAGGAAGACCTAACATTGGTAGGGGTAGGGTTTTGGTAGTTTTCGATAAGAAGGTTTAAGAGCCCGAAATGTATAAATATAGATACATAGGTATCATATAGAGGTTGGTTGGTTGTTGGTTGATTGGGTTTTTGTTTACAGTAAGTTTTAGTATTTTGTAAGGGTTCAGGTTCTTATGACATTCCATGAGAGTAATACATGAATGGAGGCGTTATCCAATACTATTATGTACCATTTTTGTAAGTTGTTGAGAAAGAAACGGAGGGGAGAAGGTAGATCTAAGGATTAGATCATAGGCTATAGATCCTGGTGTGATCTAGTTCGCCTCATATAGATCTTACCCATAAAAGGGAAATTGTAAGCGTGTGGTGCCGTAAATGCATAACTACCATAATAAAAGAGCCAAGAGCCAAGTATTTGTGGACGTAGCCCAAGAGGGGGTGAACCACGGTAATATCTGTGTAACATGATGAATGTATGCATCTCTCTACTTTCTTTAAACGATTAATGGTTATGCTTAATAAAGGAGTTAATACATTGTTATAGATATGTTTATGCTATTGGGAAATAGACTATGAAATACATATATGAAACCATAAGGAATAAGTAGATTAATTTTATAAGTCATAATGCATGGTTATGGTTAACAAACCCCTATCTCATACTCAATCCTAGGCTATAAACGCCTGAGTCTTACAGCCACCCATATAAAGCTAACTCTGGTGAGACTGCGCAGTGCATTATGTGTACTTTGTTGCCTTCTGGGTTACCAGAAGGGCCGATAGTTTTAGAGGCTTTGTTGGAAACCCGAATGACATGAAAGCTTGGTGAATAGCTCAAATAGAAGAAGAGAGCAGTTGTAAAACAACAAATGGTTCCGTTGTCATGTTAAGAGGAACAATAGAGGACTGAGTAGGTGAGATAGAGTGCATGAGAAAAGAATGAGTGAAAAAAGAAGACCACCGAGCCATTAGAAGGGAATGTTGAGACCTTGGAACCCCATGTAAGCAAAAATCGAAGGTTGGTTGAGAACCAAAGAGCTAGAGTTTCCCCAGAAAGACAATAGAAACCCAGGCATCACACCTCGCAAATATCTGGATAAATACGTCTTTATGTATTTACACGAAGTCTTTTTCTATGATTTTCCGCATCTACTATAAGAGTGGATACTATGGTTGAAAGATAACCATGCGACAAACCAGATTGAATAGATATATTGGACCCCAATATAGATTGACCAGTTATAGCAGGTGAAGAAAAAATTCACCCACGCAGTAGACTTTTGGCTTGACAGTATTGTGGCAGGCTTCATCATAGTGTTTGCAGTCGGCACAACAAATTCATACAGTGCAACAGAGAAATAATTTCTATGCAGACCTCGAGGAAGGTACATTCAATTACTGTATACTTCTATTAAGATATTATTATATAACAAAGGTTTAATGACAATGGAATATGATAGCTAAACTTCCCTGCATGCATGGGGGAAGGGGGGTAGCATTGATAGAGAGAGGATAAATGGAATGAGGTAAGGATAAAGGCAAGAAGGAGGAGGATCCCTTGGACCCAATCTTGATGGATGACGACCAGCTTAAGTGGATATTAGCATCATCAAGAATGAAGCATAGTGGAGTACCCTACCAATATAAGGTGAATACCAAGAAGAGATCCGTACTCCCAAGAGAGGGCTTGGTGAGTGATGAGGAAGAGGTAGATGATCTCCGAGATGTGGAGCAGATTGAGGAAATATTCCATGCAACTTAGGAGAGGAAAACAAGAGGCCCAAGAATGGGAGGAGAAGGCAGGCATCCTATCCATATTAATGGCAGTGTGGAGCCCATAAACCCATGTGTGACTAATACACCAAAGAGAACACCACCGTTTAGACAACCTAAGTTCGGAGGAAGTCCAACAGTAGGAATTACATATACACAAAGAGCAACAATTGGATGAGACAATTTAGGCAGTATTAGTCAAGTATCTACACCACGTGGAGGAGGTAGCATTTCAATATTTAGAATGGTGGGACATGATCCCACTATCAGATTACCAGAATTTCGAGGAGAAGAAACAGAAGATCCTGAGAAGCACTTGTTAATTTACGCAAAGATCTGGGAGGAAAAATATATCACTGATGAATACACCAAACTTATGCAGCTAGTGATCATGCTAAGAGACCGTGCACTAGACTGGTACATGAGTCTAGACACAAACAGTGCCCCTGGGATGAGGAGGACACTGGAAGACATTAAGAAGCTATTGATTAATGAGTTCTAGAAGATGATCTCATAGGATCAGTACATGAACGAGATGATTGAGATAAGACAGAAACCATGAGAGTCCATATGGGATATTGATCAGAGATTCAAGCGACTGAAGGGAAAACTAAAATACCTTAAGAACGAGATGCAACACCGGCACTTGTTTGTCAACTCACTACTCCCACATCTAAAATATCCCTTACGACAACAAAAATTTTAGACATAGGTAGAGGCTCTGTAGGAAGCTCTGCAAATGGAAGAGAACCAGTACCAACAAACAGACCTAGCCATTGAGGAATTGAAGGAGTATTTTAAGAATCTAACATTTTAGTTGAACCAGAATAAGAACAAGGACAAACGAGAAGTCATTTGGTGCACCACATGCAGGGTGAAAGGACACCACAAGAATGAATGCCCAACATTCACGTAGTATATGGCGACAGGTATGCCAAACATGCTACCACAAGGAGGATTATGGTGCGAAATATGAAATAAATTGGGTCACGACCCTTATCACTGAATGATGATGCATAAGTACCAAACAGTTCCAAATAATTCATATTTCATCTTTTGTAAGTCAGTGGGCCACGAAGACAAAGATTGCAGAACTATGGAGCTGATGCGAGAAAGAACATCAAATACATATAGAGTACAGGACAAAATGATGACTGGGCTAGTAGCGCCCCAGTTCAATCAAGCCCCGACCGCATATAACACTATGCAACAACAGTATAATATTGCGTAGAAACCCTACAACAACGTATAGCCACAATACAACTTAGAACAACCTTAGTACAACACCGCACAGTATAATCAGGTACCACAATATACCGCACCGAGAGATAATTGTGCAAGCTACAGAGGAGGAGGACAAGATAGAGGAGGTTTAAGACATGGTAGAGGACTAGTCACATGTCACAATTGTCAGCAACAAGGACATTATGCATGGGAATGTCCACTGCTGCCAACAACTTATATGTATTGTCACGCATCAAACCATGATACAAATGAATGTCTGACACTACTAGTAAAGATTTAGGAAAAAAGGAACCAGAATAATCAAAATGTTCATTGTATTTCCATCGAAGTAAGGGACGATAGAAGAAACATCAACATAGTCACTCGTGGAGGAATGAAAACAGGAACTGGCATAGTTCGACAGGAACCAACACAGAACCAATGGATAAATAACAACACTGACCCCAAGAATCGGTTCGACGCGCTTAAAGAAAAGGAGAATTTTAGGGAATCCAAACAAGAATTTCAGAAGGAGGACACAACATCGACTTCCACTACACAACCAGTTAAAGAAGTCTTAGAATACGAGATGCCACCATCGCCAGATCATACCAATGGAATGCAACCCAAGGGAAAAGTAAGTACAATCAAAGGTTTTTTGTAATCATGCGTAAAAATATTAAGTGATCCTTCATCTGTGAAAATATTGCAAAACATACTAGAGAAATGTAGCAACGAGATGGAAGAAAAGCTAGAACCAAAAACCGTCAATCACATACACACCCAAAGAAGAACAAGTCGGGAATTTAGACTAAATGCCAACATTGGGGATTTCAATATGGGAGACATTATACTAGACCTAGGATCCAGAGTGAATGTGCTACCCAAGAATACGTGGCAATGCATGGGAGAGGCCACATTGGGATACTCAAATGTCCAATTAAAACTATCCAACCAACATAGAGTCCTACCAATACGTAGAGTGAAAGGAGTAACAATAGATATTTATGAAGAGCACACTAAAGCATACTTTCAAGTCATCGAAATAGTAGATGGCATAACACTGTACCCGACACTACTCGGTCTCGATTGGGCGTTTGATAATCAGGCCATAATTAGCTTAAAAATAAGAAAAATGACATTTGAATCTAGAGATTACAGGGTCATAGCACCACTCGACCCATCAGAAGGGGAGATGTTCGTAGAACCCACTTGCCTGGACTTAGAGGAGATTGGCTAGTTGTACAGGAAAAATGTACATGATGAGGATTACGTAAACCCAACTATAGACGGGGTACTCATTTGGTGGAGAATTACTTCATGTGCAACAGACTTAGACATCGGGTTATAAAACTAACAACAGAGACTACACGAAGTATCCACAAGAAGATGTGCATGAATAGATCGTGCAGTATGGTGGATAGGCATAGAAATCAGAGAACCACCTAGTTTCCACAGACTAAATGATTTGGAAACATTCTTGACACAATATGAAGACGCAGTATTAGAGAACCAGATACTACTAGCATTGGATTTAGCACTAAAGGCCACACCCGCAAGATGGTGGGGTGCACACAAGGATACTATCACAGATTGGTATCAATGTAAGTAGTTACTGCAAATAAGGTTCGTTGCAGAATAGAAAAACAACAAACAACAGAACTACGATGGAAATAGAGTACCATTGGAGCACTTGGAGGCGTGTAGGATGCTATGGAAAATGACACCACCGGAGGAATGGCCTCATCACTTCATACATACATTAGAGGGCATACTAGCGAACTGGTACATAGACCAGGAATTGTGAAACATAACTACAACATGGTGAATATTGCAGTAGAATTTCACAGTCACTTTCTCATTCGAGCATGAGAACCCCAACATAGATGCAACCCTTAAATGGATAAGAGGAGTAATATTCATCAAAGAACCAGAAGCACCAGACGAAGATGACCCATGCGATATTCATATTAAATAAGTAGAAGTCAAAAGAGATGTGGAGGGACCACCCATAGAATCTGAAGTGATTTCCGTGCCAATCAAGGTAAAGAAAGTTAACATCAGAACAATGAAACAATGAAACATCCCAAAATGGCCAGCATTGGAGACTATTGGGATGAGCCAACAGTAGAAAGCATCACAGAGTTGTTGCACAAATACGATGACTTGTTTCCTACTACATTCACAGAGATGAAGATACCACTCAGACCTAAGGCAAGACCGATTAGAAAACGACCATATATACTAAACCCTATGTATAAACAAAAAGTTAAAGAGGAGATTGACCGGATGCTCGAAGCCGTCATAATTGAACTAGTCGAGGAATTAGAATGGATAATCCTGATGGTAGTACAAGAAAATAAACAAGGAAGAGGGATTAGGATCTACATCAAATTGAGGAAGTTCAATGATCCATGCCTACACGACCCATTCCCTACACCTTTCATAGATGAAGTGTTAGAGAATGTGGGGGGACACGAAGCTTACTCATTCACCGATGGATTCTCAGGCTACCATCATATTAAGATAACATAGGAGGATAGACAAAAGACCATGTTCACGATGGAATGGGGATCTTATCAATACACAGTCATGTCATTTGCACTGAAGAATGCACCCGCCATAGTTTCTAGAGTGTTCATCGCATCACTTAAGGAATTCATCCATCATTTTCTTGAAGTATAATTGGATGATTGGACAATTTACAGTATGTTTAAACACCATGTGGAAATGCTACGAATCATGTTGGAACAATGCAGACAGTGCCAGATATCACTGAATATCAATAAATGGATATTTGGAACACCGTTTGGGATACTATTGGGCCATATAGTATGCAAACAAGTCTTACTAGTGGATCTGGAAAAGATCACAGTCATTGTGAACTTACCAGCACCAAAAATAGTCCGCCAGTGAAGAGCAATGTTAGGACACACAGGATACTACCGAAAATTCATCAAAGGATATGCATAGATCATAAGACCAATGGAAAAATTATTAAGGAAGGATACTAAATACCAATGGAATGACGAGTGTCAACACAATTTGGATACTCTGAAGGAAAATATGGTTACTACACCGATACTAGTATTTCTAGACTGGGAAAATAAATTCCATGTTCATGTAGATGCATCAGAGATAACGCTTGGAGCTATCTTAGCAAAACCAGGAGAGGGAGACCTAGATCACCCAATAGCGTTCGCAAGAAGAAAATTATCAAACTCAAAACAAAATTATAACACGATAGAAAGAGAAGGCTTAGCCATGGTTTATGCACTGCAGAAGTTCACACATTACCTATTGGGAAAACATTTTAAGATGTTTACAGATCACTCAGCCCTGAAATACCTAGTCAACAATCCAGTGTTGGGGGGAAGAATCTGTTGATGGATATTGTTATTTCAAGAATTTGATTTCAAAGTAATAGTCAAACCAGGAAAACTGAATGCAGGACCTGACCACCTATCAAGGGTTATGAATGGAGAAGAACCCATGAACTTAGAAGAAAACTTTCCAGATGCATAGTTATTCTTAGTATAGATTGGTGATGACTAATTTGCAGAGATCATATAGTACTTGAGCACAGGTACTGCACCACAAGAATATACCACCGCGTAGAAGAAGAACTTTGTAGTCTGTGCAACCGACTATCAATTGATCACTATACATATATACAATATGAGAGATGATAGAATCTTATGAAGGTACGTATTAGAACATGGACAACCAAAAATTTTAGTAGAATCCCATGAGGGAATAGTAGGAGGGAATTATGCAAGAAAAACTACCGCACAGAAGGTACTATGCACAGGATTATGGTGGACAATGATCCACAGAGACTCGAAAGAATACTATCAACAATGTGATGTATATCAAAGGGTAGGCAAACCCAATAGAAGGGACAATATGTCACTATGACCACAAGTAACATTACAACCATTTGACAAATGGGAAATAGACTTTGTGGGACCAATTAACCCACCAGCCAAAAGGACAGGGGAAAGATACATCATCACTACTATGGAATACCTAACAAGATGGGCAGAAGACGCACTAGTAAAAGATTGTAGGATAGAGACAACTGCACATTTCTTATTTGAACAAGTAATCACCAGATTCGGGTTCCCAAGAGTTTTGATGAGCGACCAAGGCATGCACTTCATAAACAACACCATCGGCATGATGCTCGAAGCGTTTGAAGTTCATCATCAGAAGAGCACACCATATCATCCACAAGAAAACGACACAGTAGAAGCCTTCAACAAAATTCTCAAAAATGCACTAACAAAGATCTGTAATGTCAACAGAGACGACTGGGACCTCAAATTACCAGCAATATTATGGGCATACAGAACTACATGAAAAAATTTGACAGGGCACACACCATTCAAACTAGTCTATGGCCAAGAATCAATAGTGCCATTAGAGTTTTTAATACCAAGTTTACGTGTAGTAGATATCACACAAATCACAGAACGAGGTGCAATACAGGAAATAATGAATAAGCTATTGTTAATGGAGGAAGACCGAATCCTAGCAGGATTCCATCAAAAAGTGTAGAAATTCATAGACAAAGCTTGACATGATTGGCACATCAAGAATAAGATGTTCACAGAAGGATACCTAATATTTCTCTATGACAACAAATCATTTCGGCACCCAGGAAAGTTGAGAATGCATTGGTTAGGACCATACGAGGTTAAATCTGTAATGGACAGAGGATATTTATAGTTAAGATATTTAGCAGGTGCAGACCTCAGAAGAATGATCAACAAGAATCGACTGAAGCTGTATAAGTACAGTCGACCACCCACCATGCAGTAAAAAAAAAAAAAAAAAGGAAGCGTGAAGCATGGTAGAGATAGAAAATCCACAGGATGTTCAAAACACGAATGAAGTAAAATTAAGGATAATGGTCATATCAAAAAGGGAAAAAAGAGGAAAAGGGAAAGTTGGTGAAAGCAGGATGATAGGATAACACAAGACATAATTAAAGCATGGTAAGGATTGATGGAACATCACATTAAACATGCCAAATGGAAATGACAAAGTAAGTGTAATGGAAAGTACGAAAAATGTCGCAGATGCATTGAACCCACAATTATGGTGCATTAATCACATCATGGAAGAATCATCCTCGACAAGCTTCATGACAAGCCCATACAACACATGAGCATGGAAGCAACTAGTCTATTTGTGAAAGGAGAATAGAGAAAGAGCCACAATAGCCAGAACGAGCAGAGAGAGCCCATAGATCTCACCAAAGTCATTCAAACTCAACAAATGTTGGGAAACCACCACTATGGCACCACCAAAGCCCACATAACCTAGCCAGACAACCAGACCAACCAGGGTTTAAACTAGCTCACGAGGACCACTGGAATAAAATGAGTAGTAGTAGTCGGAGATCATCGATATCAACAAGATCCCATCCCCAGATATCATATCGGTGAATTCTACACCGATACTAGAAGAGATTCAGCAACCATAAGAAGAGGCCATGGAAGAGGATACGCCAACAGTGACGCAGGAGCCTCAGAATGAGGAAGCGCAAAACCAACGAGAAGTGCAACCAAAAATAACTGAAGCAGTCATGGAGGTTAACGAAATGACATAGAAATTGGGAGAAATAGTGCAACCAGACGAGTCACAGATACCCATCCTAGGTAAAATAACAGAGGAGACCACTGGAACTACCTTGGCTTGGCCAAAATGGTTTATAGAGGAGCAACCAGGAGTTGTTGGAACTTCTAACCAACCACCACAACAGGAAGACAAAGTTCATATACCGAGATCTCCTTGCAAGAAACCCGCAACAAGAAATGTGCTACCACACATACCAGGTGGAGTACAGGTAGAACTGCAACCACTAGGTCACGTCGATAAGCTCAAGTATTCTAACCATGATGCATTAGAAGAAACCAAGTACCCAGAACTTGTGCCACATGCTTTTATGTAGACCATAACCATAAACCAACTGGGTGAAACAATTAGCGAGCCACACCAGTGGGCAGTTGGGTTGGACAGAACAAGAATCTTAGGTCTGCTGAAGATACTGTTGAAAAGTCAACAAGAAACATGTGTCTAATTTAGTTTTCCCTTAATTAAATTAGACAATAAATATTAATCTATTATCTCATTCATAACTGAGTGATTTGGAATTGTAACAGAATTATAAGTGTAGTTAAGTGAGTTAAGCTTAGTTGTATTAGTGTGAGTTTAGTGAATTAATTATTCATTAATTCACAATCAGTTAACTCACATGCAACTGAAGATTCGCCACGATTAACTACATGCATGTCATTCCAATGGACACGAGTTGAGATAACAGGTGAAAGGGACAGTTTGGCTATCAGTTGTGATTTGTTCACACATGCAGTGGATATGCTTATGAGCATGTGCAAATGAGACAATTGTATTCATTCGATTCATTGTGAGAATTCGGATTGCAGAGTTTGTGCAGAGGAGGCAGGTTGTTTGGACACAGAAATTGGCGCATGTATTTGCTAATTTGTGTATGACAGTGTGAGACGATTGTATGGTACTGAGATCTCTTGGATTAGAGTTTTGTATGAGATTGTTTCATGATTCATGATATACATAATATATGATAGTGGGGTTTTTAGCTTTACGCTTTCCCGATAAAACTTTTGTGTTGTGTGTTATTGATATTTCACTTTGTGCATTGTGGTTGTGATCGTGGTTTAAATTGCTTCCACAAAAGTAATAGTAGAATTGATTCTGTATTTAACAATAGTGAAACTTGTTAGATCAGGAGAATCGTAGGAATACATTAATTTTTATAGAAATTTCTACATGGTATCAGAGCCACGGAGGCCACGGAGTCACGGAAGTGAGGTGAGAACATAATTGCATTCTTGCAGGTCTCGTCTCTAGCAGGGTGCAAACTCTAGTACTGAAAACTTCCAGTGTTTTCAAGAACATAAATTCTCGCACCCTAGACAAAGGCAGGGTGCGAACTTCATTGGCATTCTCGTAGCCAAATACACTACTAGGGTGCGAACTTCCATCACCCTAGCAGTGGAGCAGGGTGCGAACTTCCAGGGAATTCTCGCAGGTGAATACACTAGCAGGGTGTGAACTTGATAGGCAAGTTCGCAGGCTATACAAAGGTAGGGTGCGAACTTCCCTCAGGTTTCTCTCAGGTAGGGTGAGAACCTCCCAGGGAAAGGGGAAAGTGAAGGGGTTGAGTTTTGGGTTGGATAACATTCAAATTTGCAATATTTTCTTGGTGTGACACTTGATTCAAGATCAAAATGTCTTTCAATGGCTTGAGGTTGGAGTATGCACTCGAGGGAAGCTCTAACTAGATCACTTGGAAGGACGGGATGGAGGCAGTGCTCGAAGACAATGGCTTGAAGGGTTACATTGACGCAGATGTTCCTAAGCCGGATGCGACAGACACTGCAAATCTTGATGCATGGAAAAAGAAAGTAGCAAAGGTGAAGAGGATTATGTTGGAGGGAGTATGAGACCACATTGTCTCAAGTTTCCATGGGAAAACCACACCATATGCAATGTGGAAGGTTTTGACAGATCTGTTCCAAAACAGTAGCGACCATAGGAAATTGGCGCTCAAAGATAAACTCAGGAATATTAAGATGGAGAAAGGAGACACCATTCCAAAATATCTCACAAAGTTTGTCCAATGTTGGGATGAGCTTGGAAGTGTGGGAATAACCTTCGTTGCTGATGATTTGGTGAGCTTGGTGCTCCTAGGGCTTCCTAAGAGTTGGCACAGTTATCAAGACTCTATCAATGGAAGGGAAAAATTACCAGATTGGGAACGACTATGGTTGGATCTGGTGCAAGAGGAGTTTAGGAGGAACTCCAGAGATGGATCTTCATCAAAGCATGATGATGAAAAGGATTGTGCTTTGACTGCCAAGGCAAGGAAAGGGAAAGGGAAGAAATTCCAATCAAATTTTGAGTCTAAAGTCAAGAATATGGATTTTTCCAAAGTGAAGTGTTTTCACTGTCACGAACGTGGGCATCTCGCTACTAATTGTCCGTAGAAGAAGAAGAACAAGATGGTTGTTGGAGATGCAACTGGTGAGTCTCTTGTCTCACAATTTGAGCTTGACTTCACTTTGATCGCATGCATGGCATCAAGTGCATCGGGATCAGTGTGGTATTTGGATAGTGGCGCTTCCTTCCACATGACGGGAGATAAAGAGTCTTTCATTGACTTGGAGGAGAAAGATCTCAGAATGCATATAGAGATGGGTGATGATGGAAAATACAGTGCAACTGGTATTGGTAACATTACCTTTCAGAGGGAGTTAGGTAAACCATTTCAATTGAAAAATGTTATGCATGTTCCAGGTCTGAAGAAAAACTTGGTATCAATCGCAATGTTGGGGGACAGAGGCTATGATGTTGTTTTTAGCAGTGGTATAGCCTACCTGCGACATAAAGCAATAGGTCAAGTCAAGAAGATAGGGATTCGAGTTAAGAATCTCTATATGCTGCAGGTAGATGGCTACAGTGCCATGATAGGCAAGGCATAAACAGTGGTGAGTCAGGATGAGGGAGAATTATGGCACAGGAGATTGGGCCATCTTCATCATGGAGCCTTGAAGATCATGTAGCAAATATCTACTAGACTTCCAAGGGGAACACTTGCTCAGTCAGATCAGTGCAAGGGGTGCACCCTGGGGAAGTATGTAAAGTCCACCTTTCATGAAAAGGAGAATCGTGCTTCGGTAATCCTGGAGAGAGTTCACACGGATGTGTGTGGACCATTCTTAGTTGCTTCAACAACAAAACACAGGCATTATGTTATTTTTGTTGATGAATTTTCTTGTAAATGATGGATATTGTTCATGCAGAAGAAGGATCAAACATTCTCAAAGTTCTGTGAGTTTAAAGCATTGGTGGAGAAAGAGTCGGGGAAGCAAGTGAAGGCTCTAAGGAGAGATAATGGTGGAGAATACATCTCTAATGAATTCAAAGACTTCTGCAA
>ML781541.1:334806-351253 GCA_009831015.1 Picea engelmannii
AAGTCAACAAGAAACATGTGTCTAATTTAGTTTTCCCTTAATTAAATTAGACAATAAATATTAATCTATTATCTCATTCATAACTGAGTGATTTGGAATTGTAACAGAATTATAAGTGTAGTTAAGTGAGTTAAGCTCAGTTGTATTAGTGTGAGTTCAGTGAATTAATTATTCATTAATTCACAATCATTTAACTCGCATGCAACTGAAGATTCGCCACGGTTAACTACATGCATGTCATTCCAACGGACACCAGTTGAGATAACAGGTGAAAGGGACAGTTTGGCTATTAGTTGTGATTTATTCACACATGCAGTGGATATGCTTATGAGCATGTGAAAACGAGGCAATTGTATTCATTCGATTCATTGTGAGAATTCGGATTGCAGAGTTTGTGCAGAGGAGGCAGGTTGTCTGGACACGGAAATTGGCGCATGTATTTGCTAACTTGTGTATGACAGTGTGAGACGATTGTATGGTACTGAGAGCTCTTGGATTAGAGTTTTGTATGAGATTGTTTCATGATTCATGATATACATAATATATGATAGTGGGGTTTTTAGCTTTACACTTTCCCGATAAAACTTTTGTGTTGTGTGTTATTGATATTTCACTTTGTGCATTGTGGTTGTGATCATGGTTTAAATTTCTTCCACAAAAGTAATAGTAGAAGCGATTCTGTATTTAACAATAGTGAAACTTGTTAGATCAGGAGAATCGCAGGAATACATTAATTTGTATTGAAATTTCTACAGATACCACACTTTCGTAGAGGCCAATACACAACAACATGTGTCAAGAAGCTATTAGAAGTCACGCACGGAGGAGATATATGGCTGGATAGACCCATCCCCATAATTTTTGAGCTTATCGCACAGATAACAGGACTACCCACCCGAGGTATGGATCCTAGGCTGATTCTAGATGATAAATCCAAGGAGAAAGAATTGACAGAAGAAATGAAGAAGAAATATGGCACCGCCAGGGGAACAAGAGGCATCATAATCAAACGGATCAACAATGTAGCCATGCAATTGGGCACAAAAATATTAGCCTGTTTAGCCTGTAAATCACTAAGAAAATGTCGCAAAGACGAATTACCAACATGAGTCATTGCAGTTGCACGTCAGTGCACAAAAGACACCTTTATGAGCTAGGCGCCATATCTCTTGAACTTGTTTCAAGTGGACTGCAAGGATGTGCAGGACCTGGGTACAAAATTCCATTACTCATGGCTGATCACCCTAATATCCTTCATGGGATGGAGGGAACCAGAGTATGTAGTTTTTTGCAGTAGACCGCAACCAGTAGGAGCAAGATACCTATTACTAAAATCTGGGCCACAGGCCAGGCATAAGAGGGATAATGGAACCATATTCGAAGCATACCTAAGGGACATACAGGATGCCATCAACCTATCATTGAGGATAACACCAGAGGCTATCGTGCGATATGAGGACATCACCAATTTCTGGGTCTCACGACAGACAATGTGGATACAACCAAGGCAGGATCTAGATAGACAGTGGTTGCCAATGCACTACTACATAACATAAGGTTATGTAGACATGGTCATCAACGAATGGCCTGATGAATGGAGGATCCCAACCATTAACTAAGAAGTACCACAAAGAACAATTGAAGGAGAGGAAATGTAGGTAGAAACACAGCCTCTGGAAGTCCTAGTGCCCAAGAAACCAAGGACGGGGCAAAACAAGATGACTCATGCAAACGAAGGGTCAAAGTAGATAGGAACCTAGAAGGGGCAGAAAGCGACCAACGGACAACTAAAACAAGCTAAGGGAGCACAGGAGACTACCCCAAACCCCATCACATAGGTACTCGGGGGAACTAAGAGATCAACTTTACAAGCAATAGGCATGCGCAAGAAATCAAAGGTGCAACAATCATCACCGGACTATACGATCATGAAGGATGATGGACAAATGATCGCCTAAATGGTCTAGGATTTTCTAGCAAAAGACTTTGATCACACAACACATCACAGGGATAAACTACAAAAAGAGCTAGCAGAAATGGGACAAATCCTCAAGACACTCGGGGAGGCCCAGAGAGAAAGTAGTAGCAGAGGCATAGAGCCATCAAAAACATAGACCAATGAAATATTGGAGGTAGAAGAATGAGACCTGGTTCTTCCAATGCCACACGCACCCGCAACGGTCTACATAAAACCTAGCATGATGAGAATGGACAAAATCATGGTACAGAGATCACTGAAGGATTTGGACCACATACAACTGGTCTTGACATGGATGCCATCAAGGGAACTATATAAATTGCAGATTACCGTCGACCACGAGATGTAGTCTCGGTCACATAAAAACTTAGTCGAGCTACAACAAGAAACGAAGAAGCGGGAAGAGATGGAAATAGTTTGCGAACAAGACAAATCCAAAACTCAGGAGGAGAAATAATGTAGAAGCGAACTGGAATGAAGGGTGGGAGAAATTTTTGAGAAAATTCCAAGCATTCTGCAAGGAAACAAACTTCCAGCCGTAAAAAAGATCGACCAGATTATGCAAGCAATTGATTGATATTAGAAGGAGATCGAAGGTCTCCGAGAACAACTCACACCAATGAATCCATCAGAACTAAAGGAGAAAAGGAAGCATGAAGCAATGATGAAATTACAGGAGATAGAGAAACAAGTTAGCACAGCAACAAAATTGTGCGATAAAACAACGAACTTTGGACAAGGTTGGAGGAGGAACCATAGGTCCAACACTAAGACAAGGAGGAGGAAAGGATCAATGCAGTGATCCAAGAACTCAAGCAGAGATAGAAGACTATATCAATCCCAGAACGAGTCAAAGGGACGCTGGAGATAAAAAAGATTCTGGAAGAACTTATGACTGCACAAACACATAAACAGGAGCGTCAGGCTCAGATAGAGCCACTGTAGGAACGGGTAGAGGAAGCATTTGCATAGGAAGAAGGAGCTAGAAAACAGATAGCACAGAAACAGGAAGAATGTGTAGGATTATTGAGCGATGAAGTGGCAGTTCAAGTAGTGGATACCATTAAGGAGAAGATCGTGCAGGCACTGAGAAAAGAGACAGAGGTGAGGGAAAATCTCCAGGCGGTCACCCAAGAGATCGAGGAAGCTTAGAAAGGTTAGGTGACTCAGGATGAGTCACATGTCAGTGTTGTGGGCTTGTTGGCACCAGGCTGAAGTGGAAAGAAGGAAAATCGTGGGAAATAAAGAATGCAAAAATGGAAGTAACAGTTGGATAAAGAACAACACGCGTGCATGCAAGAAAGTGTGCACAAGGAAAGCGACAGTTGGAGGAAGAACAACACGCGTGCATGGGAGGAAGACCTAACATTAGTAGGGTTAGGGTTTTGGTAATTTTCGGTAAGAAGGCTCAAGATCCTGAAATGCATAAATCTAGATATGTAGGTATCATATAGAGGTGGGTTGGTTCTTGGTTGATTGGTTTTTTTTTTTACAGTAAGTTTCAGTATTTTGTAAGGGTTCAAGTTCTTATGAAATTCCATTAGAGTAATACATGAATGGAGGCGTTATGCAATACTGCTATGTACCATTTTTGTAATTTGTTGGGAAAGAAATGGAGGGGTGAAGGTAGACATGAGGATTATATCGTAGGCTGTAGAGCCTAGTGTGATATAGTTCACCTCATATAGATCTTACCCATAAAAGGGGAATTGTATGCGCGCGACACCGAAAATGCAGAACTACCATAATCATGGATGATTTTAGGGGCTAAATTTCGCTCATGGGCTAATTTTCCATGGTTTTTCCAAAACTGAGATTCGCTATTTTAAAAATTATTCGCCCAAATTCTATAGGGTAAAATTATTTTACCTTAAAAATCGCCAAAATTTTATAAAAACTATATAAAATCCTTATAAATTTGAATATTTTTACAAAAATATTGCTAAACATTTATAGTTTCCATATGAAGGATTAGTAAGATTCGTCAAGGTTTCTACATTTAAAAATAAATTTCCATCCTTAAAATCATCCCCGACCATAATAAAAGAGCCAAGAGCCAAATCTTTGTGGACATAGCCTAGTAGGGGGTGAACCATGGTAATATCTATGTAATATGATGAATGTATGCATATTTCTACTTTCTTTAAAGAGTTAATAGTTATTCTTAATAAAGTAGTTAATACATTGTTATAGATATGTTTATGTTGTTGGGAAATAGACTGTGAAATACATATATGCAACCGTGAGGAATAAGCAGATTACTTTCATAAGTTGTAATGCATGGATCTGGTTAACAAACCCCTATCTCATACTCAATTCTACATTGTAAACACCTGAGTCTTACAACCACCCATATAAATCTATCTCGGGTGAGACTGCACAGTGCATTCTGTGAACTGTGTTTGATCAGAATCTGGACCAGGGGTCAAAATTTAGCCCAAAAATGAAAGTGTTTAGAATCTCTTCAAAACGAACAGGTGCATATCCCTCATCGTAATGAACCCAACACACTTTGAATAGGGTCAAACAAACATCATATGAGTGATATATCATGTTCTGTTCATTTTTTCAAACAAGCAAAAAAAAACATTGCTGACTGTATAGTCCGTACAGTCCATACAGGTGATGACATGGAAGATGTTGATTGGACATGCTGGCATGGCATGACCATACACTAACATGGAAAGAATTTAATTGGCATACATGGATGAATGGGGTCTTGACACATGGAATTTTATTGGTCAATAGGGTGGTGCCACATGGCCCAGGCGTGGGCTGCCATGTGGCACCCTATTGTTGATGTTTAAAATTTTATGTGGATTCCGTGGGGTTCGAACCTCGGACCTCCACCTTACTACAACGTCTTGGAAAAGGCCACCCCAATTGGCATGCCATGCACATGTTTCTTAACACTAAAGGGTTCACATTTTATTTAAATTAACTATGGTGTAGTTTGGGCAGGGTCTAGGTTGAGGCTTAGCCCCAGCCCCCGGTTTTTATGTGCGCCCATGTGACCTCCACTACACGGATTTGCACAGGGTTATTTCAAATGGTTCTCTACCATTTGTGCCTGCCACATGTCATGACCACAACAAACATGCAAACGGGTGCCAACAAATGTGTGGGACGTGGTCACATTGGAACCCATGCATCCAACACCTCCGCTGGTTTGGGGGCTAGGTTCCCTAACCATCCAACATATTGGCACATTTTGTGGATATGCATGCACGTGCTAGGTTTAGGCATGGGAAATTCCTAGAGGCCAGGTTACTCACACACAGGTGCGAATTGGCGAACCAGATACAACAAGCTTGAAGGAGGAAAATGGTAGGAGGCCTAACTTCTTCATCTTTTGGCCAAATGAGGTGCCGAAAAAGCCCAGCTAGCCCAAGTCTATTTTTTGTGATTGAATAGTCATTTTTGACTAATTGTTATGCTCTAAACACAATGGGACAGGTTTCAGAGGCATTGGAGGACTTTTAAAAGTGTTTTTTCCTCAAGGAAGCTCAGGGAAGCTCAAGCCCACATGTAGAAGAAGTCATGCCCGGATGAGCCATGGTCCGTTTTCAGAGTTCTATTAGTCATTTTTGGGGTTTTTACGTATTCTGAACCCAATGGTACAGTTATTAAATCCATTGGAGTTGAGAAGTAGTTTTTAAAATAATCTTTGACAAACTAATCCCAGAGAGCCTAGTCCATTGATGGAGGCTCAAGGAGATGTATCCTAGTTGGGGGTGAACTCCTTTATCATTTTCTTATTGTTGTGAGTTGCTGGTTATATTTTGCTGCATGCTATGTTGTTGTTTCATTTCTTTAAACAAAATTTAACCTTTTAAATAACCTCACACATAAACACATAGGAAAATCCTAAACTTGACACATAATTTCTCTTGCACAACTAAGACATTGAGCAAGGTCCTGAAGTTTATTTTAATGGAGTAGAGGGTGCTTGCATAGAAAAACAAGTCAGCCCCCTATTTCATATCAGGTGGTATCAGAGCATAGTTTTTCTCATGTGATGTCCATTGATAGATAAAGTTTTAGTTGTTGGTATTATTGTGCAAGTTTTGTGTTGAAGTTTGATGCCTTGCAAGGACGGATGAAGCTTCAAACATTGGTAGTTCTCATACATCTTCATTATCCAAGTTCTTTGAAAAAGAGATGTTGAAGGAATTTGTAACCATGAGAGATACGGTACAAGAGTTGTGGGAAGATAGAAAAGAGAGAATTGTCCTTCAAGAGCAGTTGATGGCCATGAAGGAGGAGAAGCACCATCTTCTTGAAAAGTTGCATGAGATGGAAACTCAACTCCATGAGGCAAAGGAAACCCTTACCATTGTACATGCATGAACATGAGGTATGTAATGCTAGTTTTTCTTCAAATTCCTCTCAAGATGAATGCTTTGGTGTTTTTGAAAATAACACTAGGGAAATAGGGTCCAAGTTATTGTTAAAAATGGGTTATGAAGGTAAAGGGTTAGGCAAGTATGCACAAGGCATTGTTGAGCATATTGTTGTTGAGGAGAGGCCCAAGTATCGTGGTCTTGGATATGAACAGAAAGATGGAGCATATTCCAAAGTTGAGGAGACAAGGGAAGCAATTCCAAGAACAACTTTTGTTGCAAGTTCAATCCCTCAAGCATGCAAAGTTTGTGTTCAAGATGAATGCCAATGTATGAAACAAGAGAGTTGTGACAACCATGAGGACAAGAACATTTTTTTTTGTCTTCAAAGGAGAGCTGGTAACTCTTCAAATTCACCTCCTCAAGAAGGTGATAAAGGTGGATGTTCAAGAACTTTTGTTGCAAGTTCAATCCCTCAAGAATGCAAAGTATGTGTTCAAGATGAATGCAAATGTGTGAAACAAAAGAGTTGTGATAGCCATGAGGACAAGAACACTGTTGTTGGTGTTCAAAAGAGAGCTAGTAACTCTTCAAATTCACCTCCTCAAGAAGATGATAAAGGTGAATGTTCAAGGTATATTTCTACCTATAATTCAGTTGTTTTTTATTATGTTAAGCATGGTAAATTTTTAATGTAAAAATGGCAAAAAAAGTCTATGTACATATTTTGGTTTAGATAACCATCATGTTTCAAGATGTTGGAAAAGATTGACCACATTCAGGAAACTTTCCAAGCAAAGGCAACTTGAAAAAAGGATGCAAAATATTTTCACTCACTGTCAGAAGAGAGGGCATCCCATTGACCAATGTTGGACATTGCATCCAACCACTCATCCACATCAAAAGAGGCAGATGGATAAAGAGACTAGAAAGAATGGAAGAGGAGATTCCATCATCGATGTGAGTCAAGATGATTCACAAGAAGACGATTTTCAGCATAAAAAGTCACCACTGAATTGGCTTGGTAAGAAATGGTTAGATTTCTTGAGCAAGTAAGGCTTGCATTTCTTTGTTTGTAGATGCATTTTTCAGCCTTATGTATGCACTTCTGTTGAACGTATGGCAAGTTGTAGCAGTTTATCAAACTTGTATGATGAAAGTTTGCATGTGAATGTGATTCTTTTGAAGGCATTCTTGTTGTTGCACAACTTCGCCAGGAGGATGTAAACGATGGGTATTATACTCACTTGTTGCAGCCATTTAGCATTTTCATTTTTAGCTCTTATGTACCCACATGGTTTTTGGGTTTATGTACTTATGTTTGTACTTAAAGGAGAGTTGAAGAGCTATGCACATGCATGTGATTTTGTATGTGTCTAAACAATGAACTTTGTGATAGTTCATTATGAGTGACTCATGATTGTAACATGATTGTGTATCATGAATGTAGACTTTTGGAATGTCGATATGTTTCAAATGAGTCTCAACTTGTGTCAATGTTTTCTTGACGACTATGTTGTGTCGTTCATGTTTTTCGACTTATGTTTTAGTCGATGGTGTTTGTCGGCTTGTAAGTCAATTTCGAGTACACCAAGATGCAAGAAAACACCATGTACTTTGATGAAGTACAAGATGCGATCGCTTGCTTGAAGAGAAAAAAGATTTTGTTGGAATCATTTTCAGTCTTGTATAAAGTTTATTTTCAAGATTGATGGTTTTCTTGGATTGTGACAAGATGTCGTAGGAAATTATTTTGCAGCCATTGTAGAGCGGATTGTGTTGATGCCAAAGAGTTCACAAGAGAGACTTGATTCTCAGTGGGAAGGATTTCAGTCTTCCAAGCACAAAGAGAACAGTGGGTCAGCAATAGCCAGAGAATAGTGGTTGAGGGACATAGCCAGTTGCAGTGAAAGGCATGTCAAGGTCCCCAAGTGATTGCCAAAAAGATTTTTCATGTAGAATAAATTGATAGAACTTGAAAGTAAAAGAGTATTGAATCTTAGGCAGATAATCATCATCTTTTGTGGGTCCGAAAGCCTTTCAGTGGGAAGGTGTGATCAGAATCTGGACCAGTGGTCAAAATTTAACCGAAAAATGAAAGTGTTCAGAATCACTTCAAAACAGACATGTGTGTATCCCTCGTCATCATGAACCCAACACACTTCGAACAGGGTCAAACGGACATCGGATGAGTGAGATATCGTGTTCTGTTAGATTTTCCAAACAGGTAAAAAAAGAGTTGTTGACTGTACAATTCGTATATTCCGTACAGGTGATGACATGGTAGATGTTGATTGGACATGCTGACATGGCATGACCATACACTGACGTGGAAAGAATTTAATTGGCAGACGTGGATGAATGGGGTCTCAACACGTGGCATTTTATTGGTCAATAAGGTGGTGCCACGTGGCCCAGGCGTGGGCTACCATGTGGCACCCTGTTGTTGGTGTTTAAAATTTTATGTGGAGTTTGTGGGGTTAAAACCTCAGACCTCCACCTTACTACAATGTCTTGGAAAATTCCACCCCAACCGGCGTGCCACACACATGTTTCTTAACACTAAAGGGTTCGCATTTTATTTAAATTAACTATGGTGTAGTTTGGGTGGGGTCCGGGCTGGGGCTTAGCCCCAACCACTGGTTTTTATGTGCACCCATGTGAAATCCACTACATGGATTTGTGTGGGATTATTTCAAATGGTTCTCTACCATTTTCGGCCACCACATGTCATGACCACAACAAACATGCAAATGGGTGCCAACAAATGCACGGGATGTGGTCACATTGGAACCCACATGTCCAACACCTCCACCGGTTTGGGGGCTAGGTTCCCTAACCATGCGACATATTGGTGCATTTTTTGGACATGCGCACGTGTGTTGGGTTTAGGCATGGGAAATTCCCAGAAGACAGGTTACTCACACACAGGTGCGAATTGGCGAACCAGAGACAACAAGCTTGAAGGAGGAAAATGGCAGGAAGCCTAACTTCTTCATCTTTTGGCCAAATGAGGTGTCGAAACATCCTAGGTAGGGGTTTTTGGATGTTCTGAATCCAGTGGCATAGTTTTCAAAGGTATTTGGAGATTTCTTTTGCAGTTTTTTCTACTTTGACTTTTGAGGGAGCTCAAGGGAGCTTAGGGCCACCATTGATGGAGGTCATGCTCAGATGAGCCCAAGTCTATTTTTTTTGACTGGATAGTCATTTTTTACTAATTGTTATGCTATGAACACATTGGGACAGGTTTCATAGGAATTTGAGTACTTTTACATGTGTTTTTGGCACAAGAATCTCAGGGAAGCTCAAGGCCACATGTAGAAGAGGTCATGCCCGGATGAGACATGGTCCGTTTTCAGAATTCTATTAGTCATTTTTGGGGTTTTTATGTATTCTGAACCCAATGGTACAGTTAGTAAATCCATTTTCATTGAGAAGAAGCTTGTAAAATAATATTTGACAAACTAATCCCAGAGAGCCTAGTCCATTGATGGAGGCTCAAGGAGATGTAGCCCAGTTGGGGGTGAACTCCTTTATCATTTTCCTATTTTTGTGAGTTGTTGGTTATATTTTGTTGCATGTTATGTTGTTGTTGTATTTATTTAAACAATGTTTAACCTTTTAAATAACCTCACACATAAACACATAAGAAAATCCTAAACTTGACACATAATTTCTCTTGCACAACTAAGAGATTGAGCAAGGTCCTAAAGTTTATTTTAATGGAGTAGAGGGTGCTTGCATAGAAAAACAAGTCAGCCCCCTATTTTCAGATAAGTGTTACCTTCTAGGTTACCAGAAGGGCCAATAGTTTTAGAGGTTTTGTTGGAAACTCAAATGACATGAAACTTGGGTCAACAACTCAAATAGAAGAAAAGAGAATTTGTAAACCAACAAGCTTATTTTCATCCCGTTGTCCATAATTTTCACCCTTGAGGCCATTTTTTCCATCCAGGAAGCTAGGGGAGGACAACACCCAAGGTGGGTGGTCCTCATAAAGAATTCTTGTAAGTCTTTCACCTCTCCTCTCTCCCCTTCATTACCGTCTCAGGCAAAGGACAACCTAAGGTGAGGGTAGTCTCTGCCTCATTCCGAGCTATCAAAAAGGATGTAACCAGAATCACAACCGGATAGGTTGGATTTTCCCCAATGAACATATTTTTATTATTATAGTTGGGTACATGGTTGAGACAAGTATTTTATGAGTTGGAACATACATGAGGTGTATATTTGATAATATTGGTACATCTTGATGAGTCATATTTTATGTGTATTTTATGCATGATTGGTACATATTTGGTGGATGGTTGATGCACTTGTTGATGGTGCAGGTTGAGGTATAGGTTGGTGCATGGTTGATGCACTTGTTTATGGTACAGGATGATTACAAGTTGTTTGGTATAGGTTGGTGCATGGTTTATGCACTTGTATGGTACATGTTGATTATAGGTTGATTGGTACATGCTTACAACAATATATCTCACAGTGATAGTGTGAAAGTGGTTCCATAATTCTACTTTTATTTCAGGGTAGTTGTATGGGGAAAGGAAAGGTGGTTGTAGCCACCTTTCAGTTGTAGCCTAACAACATAGGGGGTTGTATCCATAGAATTAGGGAGTTGGAGCTTCCTTCAGGTTGTAGGCTGAGAAACTAGGGGGTTGGAGCTTTCTTCCAGTTGCAGCTTGAAAACAAAGGAATTTGGTGCTTCCAATGAATGTAATTCTTAAAGACATATAAGAAAAAGAATTATGTGGTTTTCTCCCATTTTGGGTTTCCACATAAAAACACTGGTGTACTGTGTATGTGTACAATTTCTCATTTATTCATTGTTTATTTACTCTGAAACTATTGGATGATAATGCTACATTGATATAACTATAGGGCTCATATTTTGATTGTTTTGTGGTGATGATTGAATCCTTTTTGCACCAGTATTATATGTGTTATTAACCATTTTAAATAACTTTTCAAAGGATTTTGTATCAATTCATCATGGATTTACAACAAGTATGTGAAATCAATATTTTGCAATGGTTTTGAGTTAAATTCAGTTCAATTTGATGATTATAAAGATCTAATGTGTGATTTGTGTCTAACAAGGAGAATTCACAATACAATCCTCCATCCAGTAGCTCGTCTGGGACTTCATCCAACACCCCATCTGGTACGCGATCCGACACTCCATCCAGCACGCAATCCAACACTTGGAGAAAAGGTGAGTTGGTGGTTAGCATATTGGCGGCCTGTGTTGGGCAAATCAAAGACCTGAGTTTTGTGCCCCCTCGTGGTCTCTACTTGTAGAGCTCATGACATCTCATACTAGGATGTTATGCTAATTGTTGAGTGGCTCATTCTGTTTCTAGAAGCCAAGGTTGTTAGAGCACATTTAATGGAAGCTACCATTTTTAGAGGAGGTCGACCTTTCCAGTGGTCGAAATCTCGAACTGTAATCATTATAAATATCACCACTAGTGGCCATACCACAAGATAGAATTTTAAGAACACATTTCATTGTGTAATTGAGACATCTCTCCAAACTTATGTTCAGACTATGTTTTTTAAGTTAATGACATAATAGTATTGATTTGAGCTTGCGATTTGCTATTGAGGAGTAGCCACGACCTATTGGGGGGCCCACCAGTGGTCTGGGTGAATACTTAGATAGATAGATCGTGTATTTCAGTTGTGTAGTTATAAATCATTTTATTTCTTTGTTATATGTATTTATTAGTTGTCATACTGTGTTTGTTGTTTATATTTTAATTGTCTAATTCTTCTTTTGCACGTTGCTTGTAGGAGATAGTTATTTGTTATGTTGTGTATTTTATTTCTTAATGAATGGATTGCAAGCTACTAACTTAGTTGGTGTGTTAAAGTGTTAAATTAGTTTCTGCAAGTTAAAACAAAGTAGTAGATAGAGTTTTTTTTGCAAGTTTCGATGGATAAATAAATGCAAGTTTTGTTAGTTGATTTAATTCAACTTAAGTTATTCTTTCATAGATCTATTTTTTTTATCAATCTTGTTTTAGTATGCTAGGATAGAAGTAGATTTTGGATTATGTTTTTACAAGAATGTTAGTTTGAAATTTGAATTTTAATGATAGGATTAGCCTAGTTTAATTTATGAAATGTCAGTTTTAGATTTGAGTTGTGATTTTAATTAGAATTTTGAATTTGAATTAAGCTTTCTAGTCATAAGTTTATAATCTTGTAAATTTACTTGAGTTAGCATAAGAGTGTTTTTGAATTAGTATAAGAGTGTTTTTTATCATCGATGATTGATGCATGAAAATTAGAGATCACATGGATTTTCACGATATTTAATGTTTCTTATATGATGTCAAAGATTTCGTTAGATTGCTTGATTCATACTTTTCATTTCTCTATACAAGTAAACATTGAATTAGTCCCTATTGAGCTATCATTAATAAGAATATGCCATCGTGATGTTATTAGGCACCAAAGACATAATCATCATCTTTGAGTTTCCTGTTATTGCAAATTAAGAATAGCTTTGATTAATTTCTGAATACAATCATGATGCTCTCTGATTAAGTAGGTTAAGATTTCTCCTTTGCAAAATAGAAATGATTATGAGTTTTGTTTTAAGAATAGAGTCCACTTGCTGAATATTTTTGATGAGTTTACTTGATGAATAGTTTTGATAGGTTAGTTTTTTGATTGCTTACCTTCTTTAAGATAAAAGATAAAAATTAATTTACTTATCGTTGCTCATTAGATTGAATAGATTAACTTGTTCAAAGTAGGGTTTGATTTGATTCTTTAGGAATAATCCATCGATTCATTGTTTGAAGCTACTTAGGGTAAATAGTTCAATTTCATTAATAGGGTTTGCTAATTGATAAAAATGAAAGAGTCATTTCTTAAGTAGATTAACCCTTAAATAGACCATCTCCTTAGTTAGACCATACTTCCTCTAAATTTTTTTCCTTGGCACATATAGTGCTACAACTTGGATTTTACTTACCCCGGGTTGACAATTTAATTGAGGGATTTAGTGCATATAGAACACCCATCATTTTTGGTGTCGTTGTCGAGTAGTTGTATTAAGGTAGGAAATAATTAGGGAATAGATTATTTCTGAACCTTAACATTAGTTTGTTGGAGGGGGAACTTTAAGACGAGAGGTAAGAACCTGCACTTCTATTATAGAAGGTTCCCCCAAACCCAATGGTATTTTTTCTTTTTATTTTCTTTCATGAACAAACCTAGGGACCCAAAGGGAAGATACATTAAAACCAAACCAAAATTTTTGACCAAGGTTCCTTCTAACCTTTTTGGGGGAAGTAACACTCCACTCATAAACTCTGCAGACCGATACTGAAAAGTAGGGGTTAGATTAACCCAAAGAGCTAAATTAGTCTTTGAAGAGACCAAAACAGGGAGCACTATAGAACAAAAAATTGAAGCATCAATAATAGTGGGACAGGAGGAAACACCACTTGAGAATTCTATAGAACAAGCCAACAGAACCTTTGTTTTTTTACCACCATCAGAAAACCCTAACTTTGTAGACATCATAGACCCTGAACAGGTGAATACTTTGTTTGGTATTTCAATGAATATAATTTTTTCTCAAGTTGAAACAAAAACTTTGGCACCAATAGTCCCAGACATCCAATCTATAGGAAGACCTTCCCATCAAAGGGATACCTTTATTAGAAAAGAACCTTTGGATACTTTGTTATATTCAAGGATAAAACCATTTAGGTACTCTCTTTTTGGAAACCAAACCAGTATGGATGATCAGGAGGATCACAACAATGTAGTACACGAGGAGGGAGAAGAAGTTGGAAACCAAACCAAAACCACATTCGGGTTTCCAATTTTGGACACCACACATAATATCAACATGAAAAAAATTCCACCCTCGGCACTACCCTGTCAGTGTTTCATGGAAACCTGCGTAGGAGATCTAGCTAAAGCATGCATACACAAATCTTATAAATAAAAGGAAGAGAGATACAATATGGAAGAATGAGAAAATATATTCACACTACTCCAATGAGTTGATGATTGATACATAGATCATGATCAATATGATATAATGAATGAGTGGAATACACTCATATATAGGGAAAAACATTACATAATTAAGAAAAGCAATCAAGCAGTTAGCTTTCCTTAGGAATGAATGCATGCATAATAGTGATGGTAAAAATAGAAAGTCTAAAATAGAACTAGTCAGTTAACTCCCATTGAACTAGTGTGTTGAAAATATAAATTTCTCCAACACCCCCTCTGAACATCACTATGGAGTAAAAAATGAGTCCCGACTGTTGGTTGTGGAGCCTGATTATCTTCCTGATTCATAGGTCCTTGCTTTCAACCATGTTTATACCCCATGAATTATTTATACCCCATGAATTATTTACACCCCAGAAGTATATACACTCTTCCACGCGGGGGAGTGCAGAAGGGGGGTACCCCCTCTGCGGGGTTTGGGGGCGAAGCCCCCGAAACAAAAATTGCCTTGTAAAAGAATATTGTAATTTCATTGTAAATCTGGACCATTCATTATAAGGTTGTAGATCTAACGGTAGAGATTATGTTAGGGTTTTTAAACCTAGAAGGCAACCCTCTTTTATGAGGGAAATGTATCACAGCTATGGTTGATGTGAATATTGTATTCTGAGAGAGGAGACTGTGAGAGAAAGAAGAGGAAGTTACAACGGGTTTTTTGTTGTAGGTTGTATCCCTTCATTTGCTGGATAATAATAAAGGAAGGACCTGGCAATTTCTCTGGTGGACGTAGCCTACACTGGGTGAACCACGTAAATTTGTGTCTCTCTTGTATTGTGTGTCTTCTGTGTTTTGTTTCTGCATTTTTTTTATTTTATTTCTCCACGGTCCTGTTTTTCTAACAACTGGTATCAGAGCATAAGGTAACTCGCATGAAAAAAGGGTTCATGGTTCGAGTGGGAGCAATGTTGGAATATGGAAAGTTTAGGGTCGAGAAATTTAACGACCAAAACTACTAGTTATGGAAGATGAAAATGGAAGACTATTTATATCAGAAGGATCTATTCCTACCATTGAGTGGAATAGCAAAGAAGTCAACGGCCATGAAGGATGAAGAATGGGATATTCTTGACAGAAAGGCTCTAGGAACGATACGACTGAGCTTGGAAGCATCGCTGGATTTCAATATTTCGAAAGAAAAGACAACAAAGCGTTTGATGGACATGTTGGCCAAATTGTATGAAAAACCCTCGGCATCGAATAAGGTATCTGTTGAACAAGGGCTCTTCTAATCTTGAAATCTTGTGCACCCTGATAGGGCGTTCAATGAGGTTAGGGCTCTTCTAATCTTGTGCTCATTGCCAGAAAGATGGAATGACTTGGTTATGGTTGTAAGTAACTCTGTCTCTGGTTCAAATACTTTAAAATTTGATGATGTTTTTGGTGTTATCCTTAGTGAGGAAATGCGACGGAAAAGCACAGGTGAGACATCAGGAAATGCGTTGAACATGGAGAACAGGGGAAGACAAAAGGATAGAGGAAAGGGCTCAGGAAACCGGGGAAATTCTAGGAAGGGCAGATCCAAATATAGACTTTGAAAGATAGAGTGATGGAATTGTGGGAAGAAAGGACATCTAAAGAAAGACTGCAGATCTCCAAAGAAACAAAGAGATGGACAGCGGGAGAGAAATCAGGAAGCAAATGTAACAGGTGATGTGTTACAAGATGCTTTGATTCTTTCTATAGATAATATTTTTGAGTCTTGGGTAGTAGATTCAGGAGCTTCATTTCATGCCACACCCCATAGGAAACATTTTCTAGACTATGTTCAAGGTGATTTTGGACAGGTTCATTTGGGTGATGATAAACTATGCAAAATTGTTGGAATGGGAAAGGTAAAAATAAAGCAACAAAATGGAAACCAATGGCTATTGAAAGAGGTAAAACATGTTCCAGATTTAAGAAAAAATTTGATTTCAACAGGGCAGTTGGCAAGTGAGGGTTGTATATCCATATTTACAGATAAGACGTGGAAGGTCATCAAAGGATCATTGGTGATAGCGAAAGGAGAGAAGGTAGGTACATTGTATCTATGTAATGTTAATACTGACTCTTCTATATCTTTAGCTTCTACAGGAGTGGA
>ML781541.1:352978-389680 GCA_009831015.1 Picea engelmannii
ACAACAGTAAGTTGGATTTCGAAACTGCAAAAGGTTGTTGCACTTTCAACAACAGAGGCAGAGTATGTTGTTGCTACAGAGGCTAGTAAAGAGATGATTTGGTTACAAAGGTTTATGGAGGAATTGGGAAAGAAGCAGGAGAAAAGTCGGTTGTATTGTGACAGTCAGAGTGCCATTCACCTTGCAAAGAACTCAGCCTTCCATTCAAAGACTAAGCATATACATTTGAGGTACCACTTCATACGATCTGCCTTGGAAGATGGACAATTGAAGCTAGAAAAGATACACACTAGCTAGAATCCTACAGACATGTTAACAAAAGGAGTAACCAAGGAGAAACTGAGTTCCTGCTCAGTTTCAATTGGTCTTCAAGAATGAAGATGAAAATGAGAAATTTTCTAGGTCCAGGAAGGTTCAGAGTCTAGCATATACAACAACGGTAGAGTTGTTGAGATCAGTTTCCAAGTGGGATATTGTTGGTTGTGGAGCCTGATTATCTTCTTGATTCAGAGGTCCTTGCTTTCAGCCATGTTTATACCCCATGAAGTATTTACACCCCAGAAGTATGTACACTCTTCCACGTGGGGGAGTGCAGAGGGGGGGTACCCCCTCTGCGGGGTCCGGAGGCGAAGCCCCCCAAGCAAAAATTTCCTTGTAAAAGTATATTGTAATTTCATTGTAAATTTGGACCATTCATTATAAGGTCACAGATCTAACGGTAGAGATTATGTTAGGGTTTTTTTCCCTAGAAGGCAACCCTCTTTTATGAGGGAAATGTATCGCAACTATGGTTGATGTGAATATTGTATTCTGAGAGAGGAGACTGTGAGAGAAAGAAGAGGAAGTTACAACGGGTTTTTTGCTATAGGTTGTATCCCTTCATTTGCTGGATAATAATAAAGGAAGGACCTGGAAATTTCTTTCGTAGATGTAGCCCACACTGGGTGAACCATGTAAATCTGTGTCTCTCTTGTATTGTGTGTCTTCTGTGTTTTGTTTCTGCATTTGTTTTATTTTATTGCTCTGCGGTCCTGTTTTTCTAACATCGGCTACTAGGAAATTTTAGGTACTTATTTACAATGCATCTAATGAACACTAAATAAAGTGAGGAAAGAGGGAAAACCACGTGGGAACAAAGCCCCCCCTCAAAAGATAATGTATCAAAAGAAGAAAATAACAACTGCTAGACAATTGTGTTCTTCACTGCAAGACGATCCCACAAAGTCTAAAACTTCTTCTCACTGAAAGTATCCATGAATATGTAGAAATATTTATGGATCTGATGAATTTCTTTGGCATCTTGTCAGACCCTGTACCTCTTGATCCTGTGGATCCATCTGCACCTAAAAATATTCATTTCTAGTGGACGTGGAACTAGATTCCAAGTCTAGTTCTATAGGAGTGATTCATACTCCTTCTTCATGGTTGATTTCCATAATGGATTTCCCACAACCCTATTGTAGTTTTGTGGATCAATAGATTGAACCATATAGAAATGCATGGGAATCACAGGTTCTGAGGATGAAAATACATGAGAAGGCTCCTCATGCTGAGATTGAGTCCTCCTCGAATCCAATGGATTCCATTCAAGGTTTCTTGTTGCCTAAAGTGTGGTCTATGCCTTCTTGGGCATCTGTTGAAGCTTCAACATTGGCTTCTTATCTGTATGTACTACCTTCTTATTTCCATGTAAAAAATATGAGTGTCTGGAATCATCTATGATGTCTAAAACTGATGGAAGAATAAGAGTATATGCATGTTGCACTGGAGGTGCATGCAAAGTACTCTCATTATGTGTAAGTATAATAGAGGAGTCATCGTCAAAAAACTTAGTGAATTTATCCAACCTTGACTTTTCATACACCTCACTAATTGCAATGATGGAATTGTCATGCATGTCAATTACTGAAACTGAATCTGATGTAAATTCAACCTTTTTACCTTTCTGAGCGATCTGATAAACTAAGAACAGATTGATAGAAAGATTTGGAACATGTAGAACATTCTCAAAACTACCATTGTGGATTTCCACTCTCCCTTCTCTTGCTACTGCTACTGGAGTATCATCCCCCATGAGAATAGGGGGTCTTGAGCATGGAATCAAGAAAGATAAAACTTCCTCTTTTTCTACCATATGATGGGATGCACTAGAATATATAATCCATGAATCAAATGAGGAATTAATTGCAACCAGAGAATGATGATTACCTTTCTTAGGAGCAGGATCTTCTTCTTTTTTATTCTTGAATCCCTCTGGAATGAAGTTTCCAAGGTTGTTCTATTGAAGTGCATGTGCCATAATATTGATTTGTTTCTTCATGTATGTGTATTCTTCATGATTCGATTTATTGTAGTAAGTGCACCGCTTTCCCTTCTTCCTCTTCTTGGAATCTGAAGATTCTTTGGTGTTGGCATGTTTATAGGAAGAGTGTGCTTGTCATTGATGGAAAGAACAACAATGATGATGGAAGGTTTACAAATAGAGTGTACATGGAAAGAAAAACAACAAGCAACAAAGAGACAGTAGAACAATGTCGAGAAGATGAGAAGGAATACTGCAGCATTGCACGCAGAGCGCAAGTGGGTGACAGGGACGAGGTGAATTCCGTTACCAAATCTCAAGAGAGATAGAATTATCAGAAATGAAGATGAGGTCAAAGTCATCAAGGCTCACAGAAGGATCAAAGGTTGTGGCCTTTGAAACTTAGATATTTGAGAAATCCAAATATCAGGAGGAGGAGAAAAAGTGGTCCGTGGATCATCAATCTAGAATACCCGATGTCTGTTAGATCATAGTCCAGACAAGAGGAGTGCATAGAGGAGGATATTATACCTCATCCATCAGATCAGAGCGTGAAGGACCAAAAATGGTTATATCCAGTGGAGCTACAAGGAGGATAAGCCCAGGAGTCAGTCAGCACTCCAATGTTGTGAAGGAATCCTGGTCGTTGGAGCCAGAGGACATGTCGCGAGCTATTGGAATTTTGTTGACTAGCAATATGAAGAGTCAAAGGTGAGAGTTGGAGGAAATCGAAAAATGTGAATTCACGAAATGATCTAGGTTGTTGGATCCAGAGGACACATGGTGAGAGATCATCATTTCACTAACTCGCGAGCTGGAGAAGTCAAAGGTCAAAATTGTAGGAACTTGCGATATGCAAAGTTGTGAAATGATCTAGGTTGTCTGGTCACCAAGGATCTAGACCGTTGATATGATATGATGCTAGAGTCCATGATATTGATCGTAGCCATCGATCAGAGAGAGAGACCTCGACCGTTGATCTGATATGAATTCATTTCAGAGTTTCGCATATCAAGAGTTTGGAGGCAACTCACAATAGGAGTTCATGATATGTGAAATCGTGAAGCACTCATTTTCTTGACCCTTGATCATAGCTATGGTCACATCATAGTAAGAGGACTGAAGGATCTAGTACTGCTAGGCTCCATTTCAAAGTTCAGCGTATCATGAGTTTGGAAGAAAATCATAGTAGGAGGTCACAATATGATAAATCACGAAGCACCCTCATGCTTGGCCCCTGATCATAGATAGTGGTCACATCAGCAGGAGAGAAGGGAAGGAGATAGTGGTGCCAGGCTCCATTTTGGAGTTTCACAAGTTGGGAAAACCAAGGTGACTCACAGTTGATCACCCAAAATGAAAAATCACAAAATGACTATTGGTTAGTCATACGATCACTGCCAATGGTCATGTGAAAGGAAGGGTCTTAACCAGAAAAGATAAATGCCCACTATGTATTTTTATCAGGAAAGGGAAAAAAATTCTCCAAAGGCATGAGCGTGCGAAGGTTCTCTTAGTAACTGCCATAAAGAAGTGATGAAATCAGCTAGAGAATTCAAAGAATCTCGGGGTGATCACCAGGGAAGATGAAGAGTCTTGAGGTAAGTACCAGTGGAATGAAGATTGGTCATAGAGACAATTGAAATATGGAAAAGTGTTGAAGTCTGTAACAACAATAGTGAGGATAAAGCCTGACTGTGACAGAGAAGATGAAGAGTCGCATTGCCAAAGAAGGCAGAAAATCTCAGGATAAGCCACTGATGACGAATAGATTCAGTATAACTGCCAAAGAATATGATGAGTTGCAAGGATGAAGATTTAGGTGTATTATCTGGCAGAGGACTGGGCATTATAAATATACGCAGAACAAAGAAGAGGATTTTTCTTCTATTGAGAGTAAAATATTTTCACGGCGAAAAAGTATGTTGTGGGTAGTAGCCAAAATACACAGAAGAGGCATAGTGCATAGAAATAAGATGCATATCTGAGAGGGTAAGAGAGGAAGATAAATCCAAGGAGAGCATGCAGAGATAGAGAAGAAGAACAAAAATCTTATGAATATGCGAGGAGGAGGACATTGAAGCAGGCAAAGCAGAGCAGTGTATCAGAACAGTGATGAGACTGGTAAGCCATTGATGAATATTGTATCATTGTAATAGATTTAAGCAAGCAAATATTTGTAAAACAGGGTGGTTGGGAGGTTCTAGGGAGGACTGTTGTCCTCATAGTTTTAAGTGGGTGCTTGAACATAGAGAGTTGTAGCTTCCATTTGGTTGTAGCCAGAAAAATCAGGGTGGCAGGGAGGTGCAAGGGAGAACTATTGTTCCTTGTTATACAGGTTGGTGCCTGTGTGAATGGAGGTTGGTGCTTCCATATAGTTTGTGCTATAACACTTAGGGAGTTGGTGATTCCTTATAGTGGGTTCTAGAAAAACCAGGGAGTTGGTTCTTCCTTCTAGTAGGTGCTAGAGAAAATAGAGTTTGTGCTCTTAGCAAGTTGCATCTTGAAAAACAAAGGTTGTAGCCTCAAGAGGAGTTGGAGCTCACAAATATGATAATGTAAAGAAAATAAAGATTACTTATCGTATCAAGAAGAAAAGGTTTTTCCCTTTATGGGTTTCCGTAGGAAATATCTGTCTCTATATATTTCATGTGTGTGATTGATGTTTAATATTCTATTGCTTACTTCTCTGCATCATTGTGATTGTCATTGAGTGTTTGATGAAAAGTTTAAAATGCATAATAGTTTAAGCACAGTAACAATTTATTCACCCTGCCTCTCAGTTGTTCAACAATTAGTATCAGAGCCAGTTCCTTTTATCTAAAGGTAGATCAGGAAGCTTAAACATGTCAAGCCATGAAGGAACTTCAACCAATAAGGTCCCCCTATTCAATGGAACAAACTTTTCCTTCTATAAAGTTAGGATGAGAACCTACATAATGGCCCTAGGTGCATATGTCTGGGATGTGGTGGAGACTGGTTATGTAAAACTAGTTGTACTAGCTAATAAGGTTGACAAGCTAAAATTCAGCTTTACTGCTAAGGCTATGAATGTTATTATGAGTGGGCTTGTAGAAGCAAAATTTTTAAAAGTTATGCACTTAGAAACTTCCAAAGAAATGTGGGACAAACTCATTAGCAGTCATGAAGGTAATGAGAAGGTAAAGGACACCAAGCTTCAAAACTATAGAGTATAGTTTGAGCAGCTAAAGATGAAAGAGGATGAAACTATTGGAAATTAATTTTTGAGAGTTGAAGAACTAGTAAATTCAATGAAATCACTTGGTCAAAAAAATGAGGAACCCTCTTTAGTTCAGACAATTTTGAGATATCTGCCAGATAGGTTCAACTTGAAGGTATCTACTATAGAAGAAATTAATGATCTAAAATACTTGGCTTTTGTTCAACTTCTAGGAACGTTGACTACATATCAAATGAGAATAGTTAAAGGTAAACCCACCTCTAGAGAAGCATCATTTAAAGAAAATAAGAATGAGGATTATGAGCCTGATGAAATTGAAGAAAATTTTGTGAGAAGACTAAATAAAGGATCAGGAAATTACCAAGGAAAGATGCCCTTCAAATTTTTTAACTGTGGAAGGATAATTCACTTTTCATCTAAGTGTCCACATAAGAATAAGGACCAAAACTTTGATGGTGAAGAGAAGTAGAAATTCAAGAGATTTGGTAAAAAGAAAAGTTTATGTGTAAACAATGATGACTCTTCAGAAGACAC
Source organism: Picea engelmannii (assembly GCA_009831015.1). Taxonomy (NCBI): domain Eukaryota; kingdom Viridiplantae; phylum Streptophyta; class Pinopsida; order Pinales; family Pinaceae; genus Picea; species Picea engelmannii. The sequence goes on from ML781541.1 coordinate 359,017, forward strand.
ATATAATGACTCTTCCTGTGAAGATAAGATTAATGAATTTATTCTTATGGCCAAAGAGGATTATGGCAATAAAATCATAGGAAGTGATGTTGACGATGAAGAATATGTGGTTGACTTGGAAGGAGAGCTGATCAATGCTCTAGAAGAAATTGCTAGACTCGGATGTAAGAAGAAAAAAATAAAACAATTGCTGATATAGTTCGAAAAAGACAATAAATAACCTCATGAAGACTTTGCCCTGCTAAAAGTGGAATTAGAAGAGGAAAAGAAAATAGAGGACATTCTGAAACAACAATTATCGGAAAAGAAGGCAAGATGTGAAGCCTTGGAAGAAGAGGTAGTAAAAACCAGAAAAGAGATGGAGAAGTTTAAAGCATTGTATCTCCAGAATCTTCCGAGTATTAAAGCCTTAGAAGGATTAGCCCTCATTCTGAATTAGCAAAGGAATTCAAATCTGAAAACTAGTTTGGGTTATGAAGAAGGATAAAGTAGTGGCTATCCAAGAAACAAAGAATCCATCAAGTTTGTTAAATCTACATTCATTAACAATAACGAATATGGAAAAACAAAGGAAGATAAGTAGATCCCAAGGAAGAGTGAAAGAAAAGATACCAGAACTAAATTTGTAGAACAAAGAAATAATGCACCCTCTTCTCAGAGAAATATTCAACATAGAAGAAATCGATCTGCTCAAAGAAGGCAACCATTTTCCAGGTGTTATCACTGAAATTTCGTCCACACATGGCGACAAGAACTCAGCATCGTCAAACAGTAATGAATTCATTCATGGACCTGAATTAATCTCACAACATTTAAAAAAGGTCAAAAACTATACAAAGTAGTGAAAAATTGAAGAGAGCTTTACAGAAGTTGGGTGCACGTGGAACAGGAACGTAGAAGGCGTGCATACGTGCATGATGCACAACTGTTAGCGCAAAAATCCACGCACTTTCTAAATGACGCATTTATGAATGTGGTCAGCCTCCCAACCACTTATGGTTCAGCTCCCAAGCTGATTTGACCTCCAAATCCAGGCTGGATCTGAATGGTGGGCTGGTCAAAGACCTAATAATGCCCTAAATGGCCTCTTTTCACACTACAAAGTGGTTACACAATAACCCAATGCAATGCTATAAAAATCCATGAATGCACCTCATTTTCTCAAGGAATTCAAAGTAATGTTATGTTGCCTATATTGTTTTAAGGACTCCATCCTTGACAAGAACACACTAGCACCATTTCATTCAGCAATCCATCTCACCATTGAGTGGATTTGCAAAGAGTTCTTTCATCACCATTTTAATTTTCTTTTTTGTAAGAAGAGCTACTAGTGAGGGTCCAAGAGCCTTCCCTTGGAGGAAGAAGGGACTCATAGTCCCCTTTCTTCTTGGTGCTTTGTTTTCATCAATAGATCAAGCCTCAAACATTGGTGACATGGGTCTTTTTATTCTTGTTATCTCTATGTCCCTATGCTTATGATTTTATTTTTTATTAGTTTAATTCTTAGTCTTAGTTTTGTTTTTCTTTCTCTAACTCTTTTCTCTATAGTTGTCCTACTCAGCAGACCCAACTGAGCTTGAAAGCACCTCTTATTTGATCACCAAGGTGACGAAAGAGGTGCAATAGATTGGTGACTCCACTGGGGAAAGGTATCAAATTCCTACCTCATTTGGGTTTATTTTTCTCTTCTTTTAGTTTGTTTAACTTGCAGGTGCACTAACCGGCCTCAGCCGACCTGCCAACCATCCAATTCAAAGGAGAATTGAGATAAATCCACTTGGATTTGTCTTTCTCGGCTGCTTGTCACAATTGCACATGTATTTTACCCCACAGACGTGCATCGTGCGCACATGTGCTTAAGTGACAGCTTTTCTCTGCACTTATGCGCTTTAGGACTCATCTCTGTTCGCGCACCTGCACTCTGTGCGCCTCTTTCTTCACTAGGGGCCGCGCATATAAACAAAATTTCACATTGTAAGTTGTTGGGATGTGGGGAAGGCCATTTTCCTTCTTAAAAATGATGTCAAGAATGTTTTAAAAATAGCACCACACTTAGTCCCCTCATCATATAAAGGGGTTAGTCAAACACACATAGGCACTTAGGAGGATTAAAATCAATTTCCCTTATTTGCTTTTTGCCACATGGATGGCTTGTTTTGACTTACAAGATAAGGTGGAAATCATTTTTAATCACATCTAACTTACATTGGGACTAGAAGTTAAATTACAATCACTTAGTATGCTCTTCTCTCGTGCCTTCAAGTGACCTTGAGAATCAGAAAAAGATTGTGAAACAATTTCATCTCCCTTAACAAAGTTTTAAAACCTTTAGGAGAGGACAACGACCCTTCTTGGGACCCCTCTTAGTTTTCTTTTTCAAAGACATCTTAATATTGTAACGGGCCCATACATGCCCACATGCTACAAAGATAGGATAGTGTTTGGAATTTTTCTTTCTTAGATCAAAACACTAGGGAAGTTTAAAGGTTGGTAACCGGCCCATACATGCCCACATGTTCAATCTAGGATAGTTTCAAGATTTTCTTAGATTACATCACAATAGGGAGTTAAAGGATAGTAACAGACCCACATATCCACATGCTAGCTTCCTAGGGATTTTTGAATTATGCAAGGTTGTACCAAAGGCATTTAGTTAATTAGGTAATCAAACTCTTGTAAGGACCAAGCGAAGTCCACATGCAGCAAGGTGACATCTAATTCACTAAAAATTGGCACACTTTCACTCACACACAAAATTCACTTATCACTCACATAGCTTCTACTTGAAACGTGGAGGTCAAAGTAAGTCTCCTCCAAACGGATTCCGAAAATACCCCATCTTTTCTTGACGAGACTATCCACTCCCATTTTTAAATCAATGAGGTTGGTTCACATCCCCAACCTCCCAAAACAACTACATCTAAAATATTTCTAAAAAGCTCACTAAGTTTTCCTCCACAGGAGGTGCCAAAAGAATTTTTTTTATTCTAGGTAGGATTTCGGGGATAGGCATCCAAATAACCCCCCATTATCTGGTTCTCACATTGTCAAAACATAGAGGTTGTCAAATAGGGAATTGAAAATCCTCCAAGTCAAGTGTTCCAATCACCATAAGGCAGGAAGATACCCGTGAAGGGTTGAAGGCCGAGGTCCGGTTGTTCTGTGCGTCCCCCCTTGAGGCACCCACCTCTTGGACGGGATCCATCCCGTGACCCATTTCTTAGGCCGAAAATCTAAATGCCGCACTTTGACCGAGGTACCTAGTGACCAACTTTAGAATATCTACCCAGGTGGCAATTGTGGGCTGCAATTGCACTTTTATTGGATTTTGTGTGGCTATTGGGAAGTATCACCAACACTTTCGGGATATGCCCCCTTTACCCTTCATTATAACCAATTATTTAATCCTTCACTAGTTTCTCTTCCGGTGACTTCAGACCCCACTGTTGAGTACTATTGGAAGGTCCAGTGCTATTTGAGAGGAAGGATGTTACATCTTCTAGGACACAAGCATTTTCTTTCTTTTGATTCCCCCACGCGGACAAATCCCACTTACCCACATATATGCTTCTTTCTCATTTTATGTATGATGCACATCTAATTACAGTTTGATTTGGATATATATATTGTGTAAACATTCAACGCAAAGACTCTGGTTTCTATATTTCTCTCACCACTTTTTTGCACACATTCACACAGCTAGTCTGACATCATAGGGGAACCACAGAACCCCCGTCGTTCACGATGCTTGCTCAACCTCCCTCCTATCTTAGGGGGGGTATCTGGTTGTGCCCGCTCTTCGACACCTCCTTTAGACACTCCTGTGAGTGCTACTATCTTAGGATTAGCTTTGCTTGGTTCTACATTACTTGGGTCTACTTCCCAAGATCATCCATTCACTCGCTCTCCTTTACACGGAAGCGGAGGACCCACTTCCTCTCAAGGAGGGAGAACCAACCCACCTAGCCCCCATCAAGGGTCAGGTTCACAATACACTATGGCCGGAGCTAATCCTCCCCCCCCACTGCAGATTCCATATTTGGCCTCTCTCAACATACCGGATCTCACCAAACTTACCAATGATCCTATATTGCATGACCCCACATGGCCTCCAATTCCCACCAAACTACCTTCAGACATACCAAAGTTTGAAGGAAAGGTAGGCGATGATCCTACCAACCATGTCATGACCTTTCATCTTTGGTGCTCTTCCAATAGCATTATGGATGACTCCATCAGACTACGATTATTTCAACGCACACTCACTGACCCATCGTCTAAATGGTATGCCGAAGAAAAATCAGGGTCCCATGCAACCTTTGAGTCATTGGCTAAAGCATTCTTGACCTTCTTCCAATTACCCATCCACCACGACAATGGTCTAGAACTACTATCTAACTTCAAACAAACCTCATCCACACACATCGCTGACCACATTCACGAGTGGCATAGGAGACGTAGTTTGTGCAAAGAAGAAACCACCAAGCAACAGTGTCTCGATTGGTTTCTTAGATCACTCTTATCTCTCCTTGGTAAGGATGTAGATTCCACCTTCCCTCAATCAGAAGAGGAAGCCATTAGCAAGGCCCAACAGTATGAACTCATCTATGCACAGTCAGGGTACTTATACATGGTACTTCCCGATCTTCCAAAACCTGTGCCATTTGGCCAAGACAAACCTGGGATGTCTCACTCAGCAGATGGACTAATAGGTGCCACCACACACCATGGTCCACAACCCCAACCACCACCGATGTATGGAACACCTCAATACCCACCAGCATATGGGGGCACTCCTTATTACCCCCCACCTCCTTATCAACAACCATACCATGTTTCTATACCTCCACCCATCAGTGGACCACCGCCAACACCTCCCATACATCCACCTATTCACACAAATAGTGGTACTCCCTTAACATCAGCTTATAGTACTAGTGAAATCACTATGCCTTCCTATGTACCTTATGGATCGGTACCACCACAAAATCCATACTTCCCGTTTCCTGGTCCTCAACAACCCATGGCTCCCCCACATCCACATGCGGGGGTAAATTTTGTTCAACCTTCTGTTGCTCAATAATACCAAAGTTTTGAGCAGATGAATACAGCCAATCCAATCCATCCATCTAACAATGCCAAAAAGAAAGGACGGAACAGGAATAACAACAACCCAGGTCAAGGCGGGAATCAACCCCCACAGCACCAACCCACTGGGGGCAACCAGAACCAATGGAACCAAAACCCCCATGGGGGCAATAATAATAAACACTAAGGGATAAATAATGTTAAAACCATCTTCCCTTGTGCCATTTGTGGTGAGTTCAGACATTACACTCATCATTGCCCCCAGATCGCTGATTTCAAATGGTTGAAAGACTTTGGTAGTCTTCCCCATTCTCCTACAGAACCTGCCCCTCAGCAGGCACCACAACAATACGTGCAACAACCCCCTCCTGTCGTGCTGCAAAATCCTATCCCACATCAAGGTGTGATAAATACCCAATAGGACAGACAACATCCCCCACCTCAGGTGGGCCAATACCACAACCCCAACAATCTAGCAGAGCGAACAATTCTCCTCACCGGTGAGGAAGAAATCATTTTGCAAACCCGTAATCGTTAGTATCATGCCCCCTCTAAGTCTACTCCTATCTCTCCAGATACAAAACCTACACCGACAGGACCCCTGTTGGTGATCCCTCGCCCTTCCACCGAACCACCACTACACATCCCTCGCATCCCCTTGTGTAGGAATGTCCACAACCCACAGGCTAGAGCAGCTCATAACTATAGCTTGGTAGACGACTTAGCGCAATCCCCAGCTGCCATGTCAGTCTTGGAAGTCCTCCAGACTTGTCCTATGCAGCGGAAATCACTACTTTCCACCTTGGGAGCAGTCGACCCTGCAGATACCTGACTCATCACCTTTGATCTTGATAGCGGAGAACCTCGTCTTCCCGCTTTGATCGCTTTTCAAATACCAGTGAAAATACAGAGCATCACAGTTCATCGATGTATCATCGATGAAGGTGCATCTACGTGCATTATGTTCAAAATAGTATGGTAGAAACTTGGTTCCCCAGAACTCATACCCTCCGCCATCACATTACGAGCTTATGACGGATGACCATCCTCTCCTGAAGGGCTCTTCCAAAATGTCCCCGTTGAACTCGGGGGAAGACTATTCTCATCGACATAAAAGTTATCAACGCCCCTCTCGATTATAATATCCTGTTCGGTCATAGCTACATGTACGCTATGAAGGCAGTGACATCTTCTGTCTTTCGGACAGTGATGTTCCCCCACAATGGGAAAATCGTTACCATTGACCAAGTCTCACATTATGAGCCTAATCCATCTGCCAACCTCGATAACATTCTTCCTCTCATCCACACCAACCAAGATGCATATCCACTCATCGAGATGGGTCCTGGGATTTTTAAAGATCCATCCTTGTTAGGGACGTACCATGGAGCACCACCACTCCTTCATCCTGCTAATCAAGTATGCATCATCTCATCTAACGAAACTCACACCGAGGATGCTCTTCCTCTTCAGGAGGCTTCAGTCATTCCTGACATCCCAATAGTCGCAGAACCACTCCCCCCGAAGCCTCCTGCGCACTTGTCGACCCCAACAGTCCACGAATACACATCCCCTTAGGGGCATAGTCCTATTTGGGAGACATTTCCCCAACCCCTCGCTCAAATTCCCTTCTTTTACCCTCCACCAGGTATCGAAGCTTTTCAGGTAGCCGCAACGCTCACACTACCCAATATGGTGTTAGCAATCCCAGTGTGGTATTTACACCCACCTGAGATGGTCCCTCGACCATCCCTTCCCCCATAGGAAGGCCTCCCCATGACGATACTCATCCTTACCCCCACCACCCCCCCACTCACTAACCTCCCGACTACAGCCGGGGGAAGGAGAAATAAGAAAGAGCCCACCACTCCACTTCCTCCACGCATCCCACCACCTTGCACACTATGTGAGAAAGAGGTCCACCAAACCAACAAATGTCCATCACTACCTGAATTACGGAATTTGATCCCCCTCAATCCAACAACCAAAACACATGCCACTACTGTTAGTCCCACCACTATCACCCACCCTTCCAGTAGTAAAGGGTTGAGGACCAAATATGCTTGTGCTATATGTTCAGTGTATGGCCATTACACCCTTCATTTCCCAGCACTGCCACGCTTTCAGAAGACATTAGCAGTTGTACACCAGAACTTCCAGAACAACCCCAGTCCTACTAAGTCCTCATCAACCAATATTACTGACATCCACTATGTCACCACTTTAGTCAATGAATGTATGAGATGCCCTTTCTCTCTCTGCAATTCACTAGCTCATTTTACATACCAGTGTCCTATGATCCTTGAATATAGGCAACGTCAATTGGCCCTGGTTCACCAACCCGCAGAGGCGATAATTGACCTTACCTCGTCACTGGAGGATCTTCATGTCATTTCTCTTGAGCCCTAGGCACTCCCAACACCTCCATGGTTCTTCAATGACGTCTCTGAGGATTTACCCTGTAACCCCCCCAACTCACCTACTCATTCCCCTACGGACACTCTCCACCCAACCACCACAGGTACCCCTTAGTACTTCAATATATGGTTTATGTCGAGTGAACCCTCACCATCTCCTAGCATTGCTCCCTCTGCTTCTCCACCAGGGGAAAACCACACCACCACTATCACTGAGATCACTCCTCATGACCCCTTGTATTCCCGACGTTTCCAATGCGACGAGGAAATACTTGAAGAGATAAACCACCCAGAATCACCCTGGGATACGCTACATCACTGTGCACTCTTCTCTCCATAGGATGCCCTCATTCCTCCTAACTAGAACCCCATTTACGCATTCAAAACCAAAGATTTTATCCCATCTGGGCCTATTGATTGGTTCAACAATCCCATTCCTTCCCCTGATGAGTTTGAAGAAGGAAACATGGCCAACATTTCCCCCACCATCAAAATCGACATTTCCATTAAAAATGACATCGTCGAAGAAATCACCATTGGAGCGACTTGCACTCCTCAGGAAATCGACGCATATAAAGCCCTTTTCCAGGAATATAGGGATATTTTCACTTGGTCATACACGAAAATACTCAGACTCGACCCCTCTATTTTCGAACATCGCATCGACACCTGGCCCGACATCACACCAGTTCACCAAAAACAACGACCGCTACACCCATCCAAAGCCACGACTATCAAAGCCGAAATTGACAAACTACGTGCTACCGGTTTATTTACCCCATCGCTTATACTTCATGGGTTTCCAACCCTGTACCCATCGACAAAAAACAGGGCACTATCCATGTTTGCACCGAATTTCACGATCTCAATAACGCATGTCCCAAAGACAAATTTCCAACGCCTTTCATCGATCAAATTATCGACGACTGTGCCGGCCACGAAGCTCTATCCTTTATGGACAGATTCTCTGGCTATAACCAAATTCAAATCCACCCAGCCAATCAGTATAAAACTGAATTCACTAGCCCATGGGGTACCTTTGCATATCGTGTCATGCCTTTCGGCTTAAAGAATACTAGCACAACTTTCCAGCGGGCTATGACATAAATATTCCACGATCTGGCTAAAATCATCCTCGCCTACTTGGATGACCTCACAGCTCGATCCAAGAAACGCACCTAGCATATCGATGATTTACGAATCATCTTTCAATGGTGTCATCAGTACAACATCCGCTTGAATCCTCTCAAGTGTGTGTTCCGTGTCACCGCAGGGCGCCTCCTCGGTTTTATTGTTTCCCAAAGCGGGATTACCGTAGACCCCCTTAAAGTCCAAGCTATCACTGAAATTTCACCTCCCCTGAATTTACGACAACTTCAGAGTCTACAGGGAAAAGCTAACTTTCTTCGACGCTTTGTCCCAGATTATGCCATACGCACACATGGTTTCCTTCGCTTACTATGTCACGACATCCCTTTTCACTGGGACGACTATGCCCAACATTCATTTGACGATCTTAAAGTAGAGCTTTCAAATGCACCTTTAATTAGTGCACCTGACTATAATTGTGACTACATCCTCTACGTATCAGCATCAACTGTATCAGTAGCCGACGTCCTCGTTTAGGTCAGAGATGATAATTGTGAACACGTTATTTATTACGTTAGTAAGAACCTCTCAGGACCACCCTTGAAGTATAAACACGAAGAGAAACTTTCTCTTGCAGTTGTCCTCGCAATCTAGAAACTGCGCCATTACATCCTGCTTCGCACCACAAAGGTCATCGCAGATTCCAACCCTATGTAGTACTTTCTCAGTCGTCGGCAAGTTAACGACAAATTCGCTCAATGGATCATTATCCTTCAGGAATACAACCTCGATTTCTCAACACCTAAGAGTAAGAAGGCCCTCGTTCTCGCCGAACTTGTCACGACCCTCCCCTCTGACACCACCAGTTCCCCTGTCAACACCGACTTTCCCGACGAACATCTCTTTTACATCACATCGGATGATCCTTGGTACGATGACCTCCTCATCTACCTCCAAACTCAAAAGTTCAGCAACCAACTTTCACGAGATGATCGTCGACGTATTCATCATCAAGCCCCCTGCTACCTCCTCATCAGAGAAATCCTATACCGGTGGGGCGTCGACACCATTCTCCGTCGATGCCTGACTATTGACGAGGCTGACAGAGTCTTAAACGACTGCCACAATGGTGCATGTGGGGGCCATCTTTCGGGTATATCCACTGCTCAAAACATTATCTGAGCCGATTACTTTTGGCCTACCTTGTTTCATGATTGCATTCATGTCGTGAAATGATGTGAGCAATGTCAGCTCTATGCTAACAAAGCCCGAGCTCCCCCCGTTCTTCTTCACCCTGTCATTACTGCCGACCCTTTTTGTAAATGGGGCATCAACTTTATGACTTGTAATCTCCCCTCCAGCAATGGTCACAAATACATTGTTGCCGTCGTTGATTACTTCACCAAATGGGCTGAAGCTATGCCCACTTTAAACGACACCGCTGACACAACAACGCATTTTTTCTTTAACGACGTCATATCCCGTTTTGGAGTACCACTCCAACTCGTTTTCGATCATGGGAAACACTTCGAGAATGAGATCTTCGTCGAACTCTCATCTCGGTTAGGCTTCTCTCATGAGTTTACCTCACCATATTACCGTCAGTCAAACAGACAGGTCGAGGCAGTTAACAAAGTCCTTAAGGCCATGTTATAGCGCACGGTTAATAAACATAAAACCAATTGGAATCATATGTTATTTTCTGCGCTATGGGCTTATCGAACGACGGTGAAAACTGCTACTAGTTTCACACCATTCCATTTAGTCCATGGGGTTGAGGAAACTCTTCCCATCAAGTGTGAAATACCCACCTTATGCACCGCAATTGAGCTATTACCTGACACTGCTCCAATGGAGCAGCGCTTGATGAACTTGGAGTCTCTGGATGAAGATCGTCGATCTTCCTTACAGAACAATGAGGCAGCTAAAAAATGATCCAAAACTACCTTTGATCGCCATGTCAACCTTTGATCATTCCGCGAAGGCGACCTCATCCTGGCTTATGATATCGCTCATGATACCTTTGGCCACGAAAAATTTGAATCACTTTGGCATGGCCCTTACATTATCCAACATTGCCTCACCAAAGGCGCATATATCCTGGCCTCTCCCGAAGGCCTCTCTCTCAAAGAACCCGTCAACGGGTTGTATCTCAAGAAATTTTATGCTAAAAAGTAGTCATTCTACTTTAGGCTATTTCTTCTTGTTAGTGTTTTTAATCTTTTTCTCCTTCCCTCACGTCTAAACTGTCCCTTGTGCTTTTGACAGATGCTTCCTCCACCAGCTTCCCACATCGGTTACGCCGACGGCGCAAGCCGTTGGACACAAAATCTCGCTTCGGCTGCTTGGGATCTCTACACCCCCTCACATGAAATGCTACATTCAAGCGGCATATGTTTGGGGCCAGCCACCAACAACCAAGATGAATACAATGCGGTCATTGGCCTCTTGGTCGATGCCTAGCATCATCATATTTGTCACCTTAGCATCTTCCTCAACTCTCAACTAGTCGTTCTCCAGCTCAACAATGTGTACCATGTACGCGATTCGTGCCTCTTTTGCAAATACCTAAAGGTTAGGCTGTTATCTCGACATATTGATTCCATTACATTCACACATATTCCAATACAATTGAATCAAATAACAGATCAAATAGCTAACATGGTTTTAGATTGGCATATATCACATCAAGCTACACATACATAAACATCTCACAAAACCTGTCACAACATATATATAGAATAGTCATCATCAAAACTCATCCACAAAAAAACATGTAGACAACATCATGATATCAAATAGGTATGCTCATGTATATGTAAAAGCCCATCAGGCCATCCGAATGTTTGCATACAAAAATACATGTATCCGCAGGCCAATGCAGCACCTCGGTACAAAAAATGGGCTCACCAGCCTATATACAACAAAAAAAAAGATATACATCATGCACCACTCATGGTGCCTCTATCACCCCACCACCTTCTCCTCCCTCAGGCGGTAGCGACCCACCACCACCTTCCCCAGGCGGTGGTGTCCCACCCACAGGACCCTCCTGCCCTGGCGGCAGACGTCCACTCATCATAGCAGCAAGCACTGATGCTCATCGCACTATGGCCCGCCATGGTGGCAACACCCCCACACACTGCTCCAGGAAACTCTCGGCCTGGATGCGTGTCCACATGCCCTCTGGCATGTCCTGTAAAACCATCTCCAGACGACGGTGTATATCATCATAATCCACTCCGGTCATCGCCGGAGGACCATGTGATGGCCCCGCACCAGGGTCATCGAACTGGTGCCTCCTTGCTTCCCTCTCTGGCTCAGCTGGTTGCCCTGTGGCATCCTCCTGCTAACGTCTCTCTCCATGTGGTAGTCTCTCTGGCTCTCGACGAGCCGACGTTCTCTACATCTCCACCTCGCGCCCGCGAGGTGCCACATCTGCACATGCAAAAAAAAACAACAACAGATAGTATCAGCATCTATATCATATACATATGGATTGATATCTCAAAAAACAAACCAAAAACATACAAACCAAATACTAAACATACCTCAATGGTCAAACACCTCCCTTGGAGGTAGCACCATGTCCGGGTCACCGTGGAAGTCCACCCAAGCATAGGGGTACCGAAGTATCACCTGCGACATCTGCCGCCATATCCATGTCGCCTCTGCCGAAAAGAAGTGGACATCTTCTCCACCGCCGTGACAAAGCAAAACTGTCGACCACCGCCTCAACTGTGGCTCTTGCACCCCCGACATCTCCAGTAGAACCCTCGAGTGCAACATCAACACCCTCTCTAAAAACCATGCCACTAGGATGGACCCAAAAGAAAAATCTCCTCCATCAGTGGACCGACAGTGGTCCAACTGTGCCACCATCCTAGCATGAAGTGTCAGCCCCCAAGTGAACCGCTCATCAGCCAACACTCTCTCCAGCACCAAAATCTAGCCACCACTAATCCGTTGGGTCGCCAGCGACCCATATATCCGCACAATCATCGTTGTTATACAGCGATGCACCAGGGAATCTATTTCCCCTATACCCACCACAGTCCCAGACATAAAGTCTCGACCTGAGCAGTATCTCTGGCCAATATCAGCAAGTAACATCGTCCTGGGCAACACCGGCTCTGCCGGTAGGGGCATTCCCCGAAAGGGGAGCCCAGTCAAGAAATAAATATCCTCCACTGCAGTGAAGGGGATCTACTCTCCTCGTACAAGGAAGCAGTGCAGTTCCGAACTCCACATCTGTATCAGGAACTGCAACAGATACTCCTGTGCCTGTATCAATAGGCACTCAAAGAACTTCAGCAACCCACAGGTTGCCAAAGTTGCATGCATGTCGGGCCCCTCAATGGCCATGGTGTCTCACAACTGGGCCCTGTCTCGCTCTTGCCACCGCACTGGCATCGTCACCACGGTCCACCTATAGACAACACAGAGTCCTATATCAGCTCATGCCACCATCAACAACATAAAAAAGACTCGTTTTTTACCCTTCAACCTTGCCTCCTAGGCGCGTTTTTTGTTACCCACAGGCACGCACACATGCACGCCTGTTCATTACACAGGCACGCATATATGCACGCCTGTTCATTACACAGGCATGCATACATGCGCGCTTGTGCAATGCAAAGGTGCACATCAGTGCGCACCTATTTTCTTCATAGGCGCGCCCCTACGCATGCATGTTCACCACACAGACGCGCATAGTTGCGCCCCTTTCAAGCCCACAGGCACGCACTAGTGCGCGCCTATTCAACTCACAGGCGCGCCTTGTGAGCGTGCCTTAAATTCTCCCTATCACGCACCCATGCATGTATATTCGATGTACAGGAACGCACGTATGCGCGCCTCTCACCAAATCGATCGTGCATGTGGGGCCTAAAACCCCCTAAAAACCCCTGTACAACCCTCCGTACAAACCCTGCCCAAAAATTGAAAACCTATTTCTATGCAGGATGATCAGACCACTAACCTGATACTCGCAACTCCTCAATCGGATGCCTTGTCCTCCCCGAATCTCCAAATCTCCTCTTAAAACTGCTCGTCCAGTCACTATTGCAGCAGGTGCAAATGAGGTGGCAATGTGGGCCCTACAACTATATATAGGCCTTTTGCCAAACTTCCACTCACCATTCTGGGAGCCCAAGGCATCCATTTTTCAAACCATCTTCAGCCACGGGATCAACATCCCATCACCTACATCACAGTAGTCCCTAGGTCGCTTTTCATCCTGAGCCCCCGGGGCACCTTTTTTTTCATATCATGGTCAGGTACACACGCGCATAGTCACATTTCTCAAATACATGCTCATATCTTTGATTCTCTTCAGATATTATTTACTTTGAGTATTTGGTTTTCATGTGTGCAGGTACTTGATCATCCTCCATTGACACAACCCCTTCAGGTATATACTCAGCACTGGCATGTAGTCTTTCCCGTTGTATCGCATTTACATTTCCAGTCACACCCTCTGATATTGGACTCTAGGATCCCCATTCCCGGCTCTGCAGTACCCACGCATCCATTTGCATCTTCGGTGCTGTTACCTGGTAGCATTATTACCCACATGAGTTGTCCCATTCGTAGCACCTTTTGCCACTTTTTGACACTCATGTTGTTTTTCATTACCCTTTAGGGATGGGAGTCCCAATAGTCTTTCATCATGTCGTTAATCAGCCACATACTCCTTCTCCTCATTTTTCTAGCTTTCCCACACGGACTCCCAGATTATCTCTTTACGGTTCTATTTTTTACCTGCACCTCCGTAGTATCATGAACCCTTCATTTCATCCACAATCAGTTTGCCCATATGAAAACCTACCTTCATCTCACCTACCTCATACAGAAACTCACCAATGGGACCCCCACCCTTCGTCAGTCTTCCAAACACATTATGCCCTACATGGGCCACCCATATCACACTGGGGCACCCATTTCTGTATTTGTACATTTCTCCTCAAATTTTCGTTATTTATTGTACAAACGCCTTTATTTCCAGTCATTACATTCTCTTTTTGTCGTCACCGTTGGCGACTTGCTTCCTTTTGGCCACACACAACCCATGTCACCCTTGGTTGGAGCATTACTTATCATCTACCCTTGTCGGTATCGTCCATCTCTTCAGAGTACCCCATAGGTCACTTCCCTCTACCCTCTAAATTTATTCACTTTGTCCCGCCAACACTTTCTCATGTTATGGTGGGTCTGTCTTTGCGACTGTTGCAGTTATTTCTATCATTTGCCGAAGACCTCTGAACTTTGTAGGGTCATCAATGCCTGCATCATCGCCGATACTTATTACCACGATCATTTCCTATTATTCAGAGGATGTTCCTTTGCAGAATTGTCTTCTGCCTTTATCATGACCTCCCCTGAGGGTGCTGTAGTTGTCTACACCAACACTTCAGTCATATTTTTTTTCAGAGTTACATGACACGAGCATGGGGCATGCCCTCCTCGTTTGTACACAATTTTCTATTTTGCGCACCTCATCGAAGGTCGGGTCCTACCGATTCCTTTTTTCTCCAATGGATCACTCTGAACGATCCCACTATTTCTCTATCTTACAACACATTCTCAGTAGAATAAACATTGATGGATTTCGGCTATACGTATGCTCCTAACCTCATCCATTAGGGGGCATCTGTTATCACTGAAATTTCCTCCGCACATGGCGACAAGAACTCAGCATCGTCAAACAGTAATGAAGTCATTCATGGCCCTGAATTAATCTCACAACATTAAAAAAAGGTCAAAAAAATACAAAGTAGTGAAAAATTGAAGAGCTCTTTATAGAAGTTGGGCGCGCGTGCACATGCGCGGAACAGGAACGTAGAAGGCGTGCATACGCGCACGATGCAAGACTATTAGCGCAAAAAGCCGTGCACCTGCTAAACGACGCATTTATGAATGTGGTCGGCCTCCCAACCACTTATGGTTCAGATCCCAAGCTGAGTTGACCTCCAAATCTGGGATGGATCTGAATGTTGGGCTGGTCAAAGACCTAATAATGCCCTAAATGGCCTCTTTTCACACTACAAAGCAGTTACACAATAACCCAATGCAATGCTATAAAAAGCGATGAATTCACCTCATTTTCTCATGGAATTCAAAGTAATGTTATGCTGCCTATATTGTTTTAAGGACTCCATCCTTGACAAGAACACATTGGCACCATTTCATTGAACAATCCATCTCACCATTGAGTGGATTTTCAAAGAGTTCTTTCATCACCATTTTCATTTTCTTTTTTGTAAGAAGAGCTACTAGTGAGGGTCCAAGAGCCTTCCCTTGGAGGAATAAGGGACTCATAGTCCCCTTTCTTCTTGGTGCTTTGTTTTCATCAATAGATCAAGCCTCAAACATTGGTGACATGGGTCTTTTTATTCTTGTTATCTCTATGTCCCTATGCTTATGATTTTAGTTTTTATTAGTTTAATTCTTAGTCTTAGTTTTGTTTTTCTTTCTCTAACTCTTTTCTCTATAGCTGTCCTACTCAGCAGACCCAACTGAGCTTGCAAGCACCTCTTATTTTCTCACCAAGGTGACGAAAGAGGCACAACACCAGGTACCAAGGATTTTTCTATGGATATTGTTTTTTCTGTTCTAACTTTGATCACAAAGATATAAACTGTTCTTTAAAATTTAGATATGAGCAATCAAGACACTCAAGGAATAGATATATGTCGCAACAAAGAATGATACATCCAAGTAACAAACAATCACATATTTCAAATCATGTGATGGTTGGGAAAAGGACATAGGTTAAGCATAACAATCGTTATGATCCTTTATTCAGTGAACCAGAATATTACACCTGCCATAATTATGGACATAAAGCTGCAGACTGTCACTTAGGAACTATGAACCAGATTTGAATCCTTCTATTGAAAATGTTAAGGTTTGGAAGAAGAAAGAAAATGACAAGTGTGAACTAGTATTGTCAGCTCAAAGACAAAATAATTGTTGGTATATTGACAGTGGATGCTCCAAACATATGACAGGAGACAAAGGTAAGTTTCTATCTCTAAGTGAAAGAAAATTATAAAACATAACCTTTGGAAATGATTCTCCAGGTAAAATCAAGGGTAAAGAGATGGGGAGTTTAAGTAATGGAAAAGGAAAATCCCAGGGTGTTCTACTTGTAGATGGGATGAAACATAATTTTCTCAGCGTAAGTCAAATTTGTGACAAAGAATGTGAAGTGGTGTTCACCTCCAAGGATTACAAGATAAAGTATGTAAACTCAAGACAAGTGGTGGCTAAAGGCATAAGGATAGATAATAATGTATATGTGTTGAAATAAGATAGAGAAGAGTGTTATGTAAGAAAACATGATAAAAGTTGGTTATGGCATAGGAGACTTGGACATCTAAACTTTGACCACTTAATCAAGATCAAAAATCTCGAGGCAGTAAAAGATCTTCCAAGAATATCAAAGCCACAAGATTCTGTGTGCAAACCTTGCCAAATAGGAAAGCTAACCAGAACACAGTTTAAATCCAAGAGCTCCACTTCAACAGAGAAACCACTTCAATTAGATCATATGGATTTATGTGGACCATCAAGACAGGAATGCACAGGAAAGGAAAACTACTTTATGTTGGTCATTGATGACTACTCCAGACTCACTTGGGTTGCTTTTCTCAAAGAAAAAGATGAAACATTTGAGAAATTTAAAATATTCAAGGCTTTAACTGAGAATCAAACAAGTAAGAGTTTAAAGGCAATAAGATCATACAGAGGAGGATAATTTATGTCAAGTGATTTTAAGGAATTCTATGATAAAAATGGGATCAAGAGAGAGTACACAATCCTAGGAATGCCACAAAAAAATGGAGTAGTTGAGAGGAAAAACAGAACCATGCAACAAATGGGTAGGTCAATGATGAATGAGAAGAACATTGGTCAAACCTACTGGGTAGAATAAATACACACAACATTCCATGTTCTTAACAAATCCCACCTCAGACCACACAGTGACAAGACACCTTATGAATTGTGGTGTGGAAGACCTGCTTCAATCAAACACTTGAAAGTCTTTGGGAGTAAGTGCTACATAAAAAATAATAATGAGAACCTTGGAAAGTATGATGAAAGGGCTGATGAAGGAATCTTCTTAGGGTATCATACAAATACTAAAGGGTATAGATGCTATAATAAGAGGCTGCATAAATTGGTTGACTGTATTGACATACAAGTTGATGAAGGAATTCCAGTAAGAGAGGTGAACAATACTGAATCAACAACAAAGGATATAGATGAAGTTGAATTTGAACAGGTCCAAGAATCAGAACGAGAATACTCTAAGTCAGATGAAGATGCAAATACGCAGGAAAAATCAAATCAACAGACAACATCAAATTCTTCCACTAGAATTACTCAAAAGAATCATCCTACAAGTCATCTAAGTGGTGAAAAAGACAAATGTGTACAAACTAGGAGAAGGATAATAAAAAACACTGAGCAATCAAATATAGCCTTCATATCCATGGTGGAACCCAAGAACTTCAATGAGGCTAGTAAAGACGTAAATTGGTTAAAATCATTGAATGAGGAACTGGAACAGATTGAAAAGAATGACACTTGGGAACTCATTCCTAGGCCAACAGATAAAAATGTAATAGGATCAAAATGGATCTACAAAAATAAGATGAATGAGCAAGGAAATATTGTAAGAAATAAAGCTAGATTGGTCTGCAAAGGATATGCTCAAATAGAAGGAATGGACTTTGATGAAACATTTGCTCATGTAGAAAGATTAGAAGCTATTTGAATGTTTCTTGCCTATGCTTGTCATAAGAAGTTTAAAGTCTATCAAATGGATGTCAATTCATCTTTTCTAAATGGAGATCTAAAAGAAGAAGTCTATATGGAAAAACGAGAGTGATTCCAACTGTCAGATAACCCTGACTTTGTCTACAAGATCAAGAAATCCTTATATGGGTTGAAACAAGCTCCTTGTGTCTGGTATCATAGACTGGATACATATATTCAAGACAAAGGGTTTAAGAGAGGAACAATTGACAACAATCTATATATCAAAATAGAGGGTAATGATTTCTCATTTTGTTGGTCTATGTAGATGACATCATCTTCGGTAGTAATAATGTTTCATTGGTAAAATGGTTTTTTTCTGCCATGCAGTCTGAATTTGAAATGTCTATGATAGGGGAACTGTCATTTTGTTTTGGCCTACAAATTACTCATAAGTCTGAAGGAATATTTCTTTCTCAAGAAAAATATCTAAGAGAAATGTTCAAAAGTTTTCAAATGGAAGATTCTAAACCTATGAGCACACCTATGGTCACTAGATGTAAGTTAAGAAAGAATGATGACTCACCTAATGTTAATCAGAGTTCATATAGTTCTATGATAGGTAGCCTATTGTACATCACAACATCTCGCCCAGACATAATGCATGTTGTTGGACTGGTAGGAAGGTATCAAGCTACACCTAAACAAAGTCATTTGTTAGCTGTCAAAAGAATATTCATATAATTGAAAGGAACAATGGATTATGGCCTATGGTATCTTAGGAATCAAAATTTTCAACTATCAGTCTATTCAGATGCTGATTGGGCTAACTACGTGAATGAAAGGAAAAGAGCGAGTGGAAGTGCATTCTTCTTAGGAGATTCCCTTGTATCATGGTTGAGCAAGAAGAAAGGTTCCATTTCCTTATCAACTATAGAAGATGAATACATTTCAGTTGTCACTTACTATACCCAAGTATTGCGGATAATTCAGACACTTGCTGAATTTGAGGTAAAATATACTACATCGATCCCCATTCATTGTGATAATACTAGTGAAATTAGTGTGTCAAAGAATCTTGTGTTTCACTCCAAGACCAAGCATATACCCATCAAGTATCACTTCTTGAGAGAACAGGTAACCAACTCTGTGGTTTATGTGCATTATATTCCATCCAAAGATTAGATTGTTGATATTTTCACTAAACCGCTTGCACAAGCTCAGTTTGAGTATCTACGCTAGAAGTTGGGCATGATCCCATTGTCAACTTAAGAGAGTCCATTATGTAAGGGGGATTATGTGTTGTTTGAATATCTGATACCTCCAAAAAATACTGCAATAGTTCAGGGGGAGCATGTTTTCCTTGACATTGATGTCAAAGGGGGAGAAAAGGTGTGGATGCTATGGTTGGAGGTCTAAGCTGAATAATGCATCTATTCAAGGTTGCCATCAATGCCAAAGGGGGATATTTTTGGCATGTTTACAGGTAGAGTGCACTTGTCATTGATTGAAATAACAACAATGATGATGGTAGGTTTACAAACAGAGTGTACATGGAAATAACAACAGCTAGCAGTGAAGACACATAAGAACAAGGTCGAGAAGCTGAGAAGGAATAACGCAATGTTGCACGCAGAGCGCAAGTGGGCACTACGGTCGAGGTGAATTCCGTTACGAAGACTCAAGAGAGATAGAATTCCTAGAAATGCAGACGAGGTCCAATTCATCAAGGCTCACAAAAGGATAAAATGTCATGGCCTTTGACACTTAGAGATTTGAGAAAGCCAAAGCTCAAGAGGAGGAGCGACAGTGGTCAGTAGATCACCGATCCAGAATACCCAATGTACATTAGATCATAGTCCGTATAGGAGGAGTGCATAGAGGAGGAGACTAGACCTCAGCTGTTAGATTAGAGTGTGAAGGACCAATAATGGCTAGATCCAATGGAGTTGCAAGGAGGATGAGCCCAGGAGTCAGTGAACACTCCAAAGCTACGAAGGAATCCTAGCTGTTGGAGCCAGAGGACACATGGAAAGCTATTGGAATTTCGTTGACTCGTGAGCTGAAGAGTCAAAGGTGAGAGTTGGAGGAACTCACGAAATGTGAATTTGTGAAATGATCCAGGTCATTGGATCTAGAGGAAACGTGGAGAGAGATCAACATTTATCTGACTCGTGAGGTGGAGAAGTCAAAGGTGAGAGTTGTAGGAACTCCTGATATGCAAAGTCACGAAATGATCTGGGTCATCTGGTCACCAAGGATCTGGACCGTTGATCTGATATGAAGTCAGATTCCACAATATTGATCCCAGCCATCGATCAAAGAGAGAGACCTTAACCATTGATCTGATATGAAGTCATTTCGTAGTTTCACGTATTGGGAGTTTTGACACAACTCACAGCAGGAGTTCATGGTATGAGAAATCAAGAAGCACTCTTTTTATTGACCCCTGATCATAACTTGTGGTCACATCAGAGAAAGAGAAGTGAAGGAGCTAGCATTTATAGGCTCCATTTTGAAGTTTCCCTTATTGTGAGTTTGGAAGAAAGTCACAGTAGGACGTCACGATATGCAAAATCATGAAGCACCCTCATGCTTGGCCCCTGGTCACAACTAGTGGTCAAATTAGCGGGAGAGAAGGGAAGGAGCTAGCGGTGCCCAGCTCCATTTCAAAGTTTCACGAGTCAAGATAACCAAGGTGACTCACAGTTGATCACCCGAAATGTGAAATTGTGAAATGACTATTGGTTAGGAATATGGTCATCACCAATGGTCATGTGAAAGGAAGGGGCTTATCTAGAAAAGATAAACGCCCACTGTGTAGTTTTCTCAGGAAAGGGAAAAAAATACACCAAAGGCATGAGCACACAGAGGTTCTCTCAGTAACTGCCAGAAAGTAGTGATGAAATCAGCTAGAGAATTCGAAGAATCTCAAGGTGATCACTAGAGAAGTTGAAGATTATTGAGGTAACTTCCAGTGGAATGAAGATTGATCATAGAGAAAATTGACACATGGAAAAGTGTTGAAGTCTGTAACTGCAATAGAGAGGATAAAGCTCAACTGTGACAGAGAAGACTTAGAGTTGCATTGCTAGAGAAGGTAGATAATCTCAGGATAAGCCACTAATGATGAAAAGAGTCAGTATAACTGCCAAAGAAGACGATGAGTTGAAGGGACGAAGAGTTAGGTGTATTATCTGGCAGAGGACTAGGCATTATAAATATACACAAAATAGAGAAGAGGAGGTTTCTTTTGTTGAGAGTAAAAAAATTACACAGGGAAAATGTATGCTATGGGAAACAATTGAAATACACAGAAGAGGCATAGCGCATAGGAATGAGATGCATAGCGAAGAGAGGAAGAAAGGAAGAGGAAATCGAGGTGAGCATGCAGAGACAGAGCAGAAGAACATAAATCTTATTAAGTTGCAAGGAGGAGGACACTAAGGCAGGCAGAGCAGAGTAGTGTATCAGAACAATGATGAGACTGGTAAGCCATTGATGAATATTGTATCACTATAATAGATTCAAGCAAGAAAATATTTATAAACCAGGGTGGTTGGGAGGTGCTAGGGAAGACTGTTGTCCTCAAAGTTTCAAGTGGGTCCTTGAGCATAGGGAGTTGTAACTTCCATCTGGTTGCAGCTAGAAAAACTAGGGTGGCAGGGAGGTGCAAGGGAGAACTATTGTTCCTTGTTATACATGTTGGTGCCTATGTGACTGGAAGTTGGTGGTTCCATCCAGTTGGTGCTGGAACACTTAGGGAGTTGGTGCTTCCTTATAGTGGGTGCTAGAGAAACCAAGGAATTGGTGCTTCCTTCTAGTAGGTGCTAGAGAAAGAAGAGCTAGTGCTCTCAACAAGTTGCAACTTGCAAAATAGAGGTTGTATCCTCAAGAGGAGTTGGAGCTCACAAGTATGATAATATAAAGAAAAAAAAGATTACTTATCATATCAAGAAGAAGAGGTTTTTCCCTTTATGGGGTTCCTCGGGAAATATCTGTCTCTGTATATTTCATGTGTGTGATTGATGTTTAATATTTTATTTCTTACTTATCTGCATCATTTTGATCGTCATTGAGTGTTCTGTGAAGAGTTTAAAATGGGCATAATGGTTTAAGCAAAGTAACAACTGATTCACCCCCCTTCTCAGTTGTTCAACATTTGGAACCTGAAGAATCATTAAAGGGTTTGGAATATCCCTCCTTCCTGTTCTGTTTGGATGACCCTTTTCCATCATTCATGGTGAGTGCATATGCTTTGGGATATTTCATGAGGCCCATCTGTATGAGTTTTGTCTACTCTTGTGTAAGAGACTCAATGAACTGATCCAATGTAGGCATTTTCCAATTTGTTCCAAAAAGACATCTGCCAGAATGGAAATTGGAGACATATACAGCGTATTCTGGTCCTAGCTTGGCCAATATTGTTAGAATAATTTGTTTCTCTTGTGTAGAATTGTCAATACCACATTCACCCAAGCTCAAAACAAAATATTTAAATTTAGTAAAGAAATCTTGTATATTATTAAAACTTTTAGGGTCTAAGGTATTCAACTCTACCTCAAGCATATGACCTCACATCTCATCCTTCTTTCCAAAGAGTCCTTCCAGGGTGGTCCAGATCTCATTTGGAGTCTTGCATGCAACAACATGAAACCATAAATCAGTGGATATTAACTTAAGAAGTAGTCATGTGGCCTCATCCTTATAGTTCTACCATCTCATCTTCTCAATCGCTGATCTAGGTTCTGTTTCTGTCGCCATTGTCAAATTATACAATCCTTTCCTTCTGAGTTGAAATTCTGCCTTGGGCTTCCAATCAAAATAATTGTATGGTGTGAGGATTAACACCAAGTTTGACTATATAATAGTTTTCATATACATTTCTCCCACTATTTCCAATAACCCCTAAAAATTTACTCTCAACCTGCAAGTGAAAAATTAAGAAATCACGACAGAAATGGCACTTTAAGTGAAAATTTGTATCAGTTTCAAGAGATGATCTTGCAGCTTACTTTCTGAGCAAACGGTGAGAATATCACCAAACGGTTAAAAACCCACTTCCAAAATGGGTCTATTTACTATCATTGTAGGTAGTTTCCTCAAAAGCTTAATATTTTGGGAGCAATCACTATTGAAAGGTACGACCACAGATTCGTATCAGTTTCAGGAGGCTATCTTGCAGCTTACATTCTGAGACAACGATGAAGAATCTCGTCAAACGGTTGAAAACCCACTTCCAAAATGGTTCGATTTACTTTCCATATGGGTCATTTCCTCAAAAACATAATATTTTTAGAGGAATAACTGTTGAAAGGTACAACCACAGATTTAGCTCACTGAAACTCCGATTTTCCTTATTCTTTGGCTTGTATGGCTTGCTCCAACCAACATAAATCTGATACCATGTCAGTGTTTGATGGAAATCTGCACAGTAGATCTAGCTAAAGCATGCACAAACAAATCTTATCAAGAAAATAAAGAGAGATACAATATGGAAGAATGAAATCATATATTCACATTACTCTAATGAGATGATGATTGATACATAGATCATGATCAATATGATACAATGGATGAGTGGAATACACTCATATATAGGGAAAAACATTCAATAATTAAGAAAATAAATCAATCATTTAGCTTTCCTTAGGAATGCATGCATGCATAATAGTGATGGTAAAAATAGAAAGTCTAAAATATAACTAGTCAGTTAACTCCCACTAAACTAGTGTGTCGAAAATAGAAAGTTCTCCAACATGCCCACCTTTTACGGTAAAATCAGTGAATACCCGGATACCTTCCTATTTGAGTTCGACATATTGTGTAGGATCTATAATTACTTACAAGATGCCCATAAACTAAAACTTTTCCTGTCACCCTCAAGGAATCTGCACTAAGATGGTTCATGGGGTTGGGAGAGTCGAGTATTAGGTCTTGGGAAGCCATGAAAGATATATTTCTTAAGAAATACCAAGACTACTGCAAGTCCAAGGATTCTCGTAATGATATTTTCAAAATCCAACAGTTAGAGGATGAGAATATCAAGGATTATATGGAACGGTTTGCTTATATTTCACAGAAATAAAAGTATCACGACCTTCTAGATGATGCAGTCAGGGCTCTTTTCCTTAAATGAATTTTGGAGGAATACCTAGAGATACTTAACCTGATGGCATCAGGTGACATCTCTCATAAACCATTTTCCAAAATTTTTGAAATGTGTAAGAATTACTCGAGGAGTAGAGCCAAAACAGGGAAGAATGTTTGGGATCGTTATAGTAGAAACCTAAAACCAGTTAGTTCAGGTGGTATCCCAAGGGTAGATATAGGAAACCTCTTATATAACTTCAAAACAAATATTTTAAGCACAATAGGTTCCTAGTTGGACACCCTAAATATTAAAAGGAAACATGAAGAGGAAAATGCAGGAATGGGCATATTTTTCCCAAGATGTAGGAGGAAGCATTCCTCAAGGGAATTCCCATTAGATAGTATTTCAGTTTGTGGCTTCTGCAATAAGGACCACTCAACTGAAAATTTCCCATCACTGCTTGGTTTGTTAGCCATATATAGAAGTAGGGATCTTGCGGAGTCCTCTTATGCACCTAGGAGGCCATGGAACCCTAGGAATCAACCTACATACTCGGATCTACAACCTCAAGTTCCACCCTATTATCAACAACTACAACAATGGAACTCACCAAGCTGGAAAAACTGGTCTACATAGTATCACCATCCTTGTCTTCAAGGATGGAGAGGAGGGCATAACCAAGGAAACACTCAACCTCCACTTGTTCCTATGCCCAACCATCCTTACCCTCAGTTTCCACTGAACATCCCCCAGCTTCTGCCAGGTTTTGTTCCACCACCTTTACCTCCTATTCCACAAAAACCGCAAAAATACCAGAATGTAAGCTCCCCAAGACCGACATTACTACCGACACAACCAATTCCCAATCCCAATAATAAACCTAATCAACCTCTTCACAATGTTGAGATGAAAGCCTTCCTGACGTATGTTATTTCTCCTGTTCCATTGTAGGAGATTCATCTAAGGTCGAGAAACGTTCTGTAAAGGTAAAGGTCTTCAGTAGTCATCTGGGAAGAAGAAGAAGAGGAAACCCCCAAACAAGCCATGAATGAAACTAGGTGGCAAGATGTTATCATTCCTAAGGACCAAGAACCCAAGATTCCCCAAATTGAACCTTCACAAATTACGAAGGCCCCTCCTTATCTAGAAATATTAGTGATCGAGAAACCAACCACCCGACCGGAATTTGACATCTTGAATGAATTGAATAATATTTGTGTCAAAATTCCCTTGCTACAACCCATTAAGGATATTCCAATCTACAGTAAGGTGATCAAATAATTGTGTATTAGGAAGCCAGGAAGGAAGAAGAGGGATCCTCCAACAATACATTTGATAGGATAATTTTATGAGTACATATCAGAGCAACATAAGGTCGAAAAATATGGGAACCCAGGGAACCCCATAGTGACCATAACCATTAATCAAGTTTCCATCGGAAACACTCTCGTATACCTAGGGGCATCCATCCATGTTACTACCATTACTACCTTGGAGGAATTATAGTTCAAACCTCTTCTTAGACCTACCCCAACTATTTTGGAATTAGCAGATAATACAAAGTTTATACCTGAAGGAATATTGGATGATATCATAGTTACTTTAGCCTCATGGGAGTACCCAATAGACTTTCTTGTCATCCACTCAAAAGATCCTACCAAAGGGAATCCCATTATTTTTGGAAGACCTTGGTTAGCCACAACCAATGCATTTATTGGTTGTAGAGAGGGAGCAATGAACATCTCAAATGGACTGTCTATACAAAAGATCACCATATATCCACTAGCTCAATCTATCATGGAGAATCTATGGTGGATTGAATTTCCATACGAGAATGAGGACTAGGAAGAACCCATGTTTCCAAGTGATTATTCTTAGTCACTTAAGGAGCACACAATGTAAAGTGTGCTAAACTAGTTTATTTCTGCTATCACATGTGCTGATTTTACACAATCGTTTCTCCAATTTGAGTACATGTTTTGGGAAGAATTTCAAGAAAAATTGGACCCATCAAGTTTTTCTTCGACATATTTTAGCTTTGAGATAGATGAGTTTGCCACATCTTATACCATGCCCTACGAGATTAGTCCAGTGAAATTTCTACATATAAATTCCAGGCTAGATGAAAACAACAAAAGAAGTTAGTAAGTGTCCTTAAAGAACAATCAGGGGCATTCACCTAGGAATACACTGACATGAAGTGTATACACCCTGACACATGCATTCATCACATATTTACCTAGGGGGAAATGCATCTGTTAGGAAACCCTAGAGAAGGATGAACTCGACACTCAAGGATATAGTAAAAGAGGATATCCAAAAGTTATTGAATGTTGGATTTATTTATCCCATCTCTAGAGGTAAATGATTGTCCTCGCTTGTAGTGGTTCCAAATAAGGTAACCGGGAAATGGAGAATTTGTGTCGATTTCTAGGAGCTTAACAAGGCCACTCTGAAGGATTATTTTCCTCTTCCTTTCATTGACCAAGTCTTGGATACCCTGTCAAGAAAGAAATACTTCTCCTTTTTAGATGGATATAGAGGGTACAATAAAATTCTCATAGAACCCAAGGATCAGGAAAAGACTACCTTCACTTGTCCTTGTGGCATCTATGCCTATAGGGTCTTACCATTTGGATTGTGTAATGCTCCTGCCACATTTCAACGATAATTACTAGGAATATTTGTTGATCTTATTCATGATTATGTGGAGGTATACATGGATTACTTTACAGTATATGGAAATACTTAACATGAAGCCTTAGATAATTTAGAAAGAGTCCTTATCAAATGCCAAGAAATGAACCTATCCTTTAGTCATGACAAATGTAAAATGTTGTTGACTGAAGGAGTGGTTCTAGGAAATCACATTTCATCTGAAGGGATTAAAGTCGATCCTGCTAAGATTGAGGTCATCGTTACAATTCCACCCCCCAAGACTAAAAAATAGGTGAGAATATTTCTTGGACATGTCAGATACTACCGGTGATTTATTGAAAATTTCACAAAGATTGTTGCACCCATGTTTGGATTGTTAATAAAAGATGTTTATTTTCTTTGGAATAAGCAGTGTAAAACCGCCTTTGAAACTCTGAAAGATAAGTTGTCTGTGGCACCAGTTATTAGGGCACCCAATTGGTCTCTCCCATTTCATATATCCACTAATGCCTCCCACACTGCAATAGGAGTATTAGGACAGAAAGAATACCATCAATCCTATGCCATTTATTTTGTGAGAAAGAACTTGTCCCCTGCCGAGTTAAACTACACTGTTGCCAAAAATGAATTCTTAGCAGTATTTCATTCTATCAATAAGTTTTTCCACTACATCACATGTTACGAAGTATTTGTACATACAGATCACTCTGCCATTATATTTCTTATGAATAACCCCATTACTAATGGCCAAGTGACTAGGTGGATCCTGTTATTGAAAGAGTTCAATATCACCATCCTTGAACGACCTGGAAAGGAGAATTTTGTAGCTTATTTTATTTCACACATAAAAAATGAGGATGATGATATTCCCGTTGATGATAGTTTCGCGTATCAACACCTTTTTTCCCTCTCTGTAAACACTCCATGGTTTGAAGATATGGAAAACTATTTGGCTACTAGGAAGTTACCATCTCATTTGTCACCTCATGAAAAGTGTAGAATTATTACGCAAAGTTCCAACTACTCTTGGGTTCGACATGACCTTTGTTGTACTGGTCCAGACTTGATTATTCATAGATGTGTCCAAGAATATGAGATACCATAAATCCTATGAAGTTGTCATGATGGACCGTGTGGTGGTCATTTTCCCGACAGGCATACAACATATAAGGTGTTACATTCAGGTTACTATTGTCCTAACATTTTTAAGGATGCTTCAAAGTATGTGAGGAGTTGCAATAGCTGTCAAAGGATAGGAAGACCCACATATGCTAACGAAATTCCCTTGTGTGGCCAAGTTATGATAGAACCTTTTGAGAAATGGGCCCTTAACTTTGTAGGACCAATTTCACCCATGTCTTGTAAGAAAAAATATATTTTGGTTTGTACAAATTATGTCACCAAGTGGGTAGAAGAAAAATCCCTATTTAGGGCTACCGAAAAATCCGTTGTCGAATTCATTTATGAAGACATGTTTACCCTCTTTAGTGTTACTTGTGAAACTATTACAGACCAGGGCACTCAATTCACTTCCAAGCTGATGAGATAATTAACAGAGAAATATGGGATCAAGCACTGCAAGTCTTCTCCATATCACCCACAAGATAATGGTCAAGTAGAGTCAACAAACAAAGTTCGGGAAGCTATCTTAACCAAGACTATTCAATTTCATCATCGAGATTGGGTTGATAGTCTTCCAAAATCTTTGTGGGCATATCAAACCACCTGGAGAAACACCACTAGGCATACTCCTTATGAGCTAGTGTATGGAAAACAAGTACTTCTACCAATAGAATTCCAGGTAAGGACCTTTCGTATTGTCGTAGAATTGGGATTAAACTTGGATGAGGTTCAAAAACAATGATCCCTACAATTAAACGAGTCAGATGAGATTAGGAAAGATGCTATCCAATGAACAATATTAGTCCAAAGATAGAGGATCAAGTGGCATGACAAGTTTATTAAGAAGAAACACTTCCAACCTGGTGCAAGATACCAGATATATAAAATATGCAAAACAGAAATGAAATGCTAGAAATGACAGAATAACAGTAAAATATCCAGCATAATCTTCACAATACACAGAAATGATATACGAAATAGCACAGAAACAACACTTTGATTCAGATAGCAATGTTCACAGGCCTCTTCGAGGGGGCAACCTCCAGTCGAGCAGTGCTCTGTTACAATAATCTCCCAGCTAGGGTTTTCATACCCTCGACCCTTATTTATACTAAATGTGTCTATTAAGAGAAGCATCTAGAGGAATATCCTTCTAGAAGCGGAAGCTTCTATTAGGTCTTCTTACATCTGCCTTATTCTATTTTATTGAAAGGTCTTATTAATATTGACCTTTATTACATCCGAATACATTAATCTACCTATGTGCGGGTTAGGACCTTAACATGTGCGCCCCCTTAAAAACAACCTTGTCCTCAAGGCTTGAGATGTGGAAACTGCTGCAGAATGGTAGTTGGTTCCCAAGTGGCATCTGCTGGAGTCATATCTTTCCACTGTACTAGCACTTCCTTGATGTTTCTCTGACGTAGGCGATGCTCCCGCTGGTGCAAAACTACTTCTGGTTGTATCCAAATGGATCCTTATTCAACTAACTCTGGAAGGTTGGTTTGAATTTGGCACCTGGTTCCAATCACCTTCTTCAAGCATGAAACATGAAAAACAAGATGTAGCTTCGACTGACTGGGCAGAGCTAACTGATATGCGACTTGTCCCACATGCTTGAGACCTGTGTAAGGGACATAAAATTTGGGTGCTAGCTTCTGACACTATTCGGCCTTGAGGGAAGTTTGCTTATATGGTTGCAGTCTCAGAAACACCTAATCCCCTTCGGAAAATTGACGTTCAGAGCGACCTTGATTTGCTTGCTGCTTCATTCTATTCTGGGCCATGACCAAGTTCTCTTTAAGGGTACGAAGGATATCCTCTCATGCTGTGAGTGTTTGGTCGACCGCCTGGACCTTCGAGGTACCTGGTAAGTATGAGAGAACTGATGGTGGCTTCTGTCCATAAACTGCTTCAAAAGGAGTCATGTGAGTGGTTGTATGGTATGTAGTGTTGTACCACCATTCAACGAGGGGTAACCATTGAGCCCACTGTGTTGTTTTTCAGAGGCAAAGCACCTCAGATATGTTTCCAAACACTTGTTGACGACTTCCGTTTGACCATCTGTTTGGGGATGATAAGCTGAGCTGAGATGCAATTGTGTTCCTTGTAGCTTAAACAGTTCTTGCCAAAAATTGCTTATGAAAGTTGGGTCACGATAAAAAACAATAGAGTTTGGCATGCCATGAAGCTTGAAGACCTAATCCATGAAAATTTGAGCCACCATGGATGCAATAAATGGGTGGTGAAGAGCACAAAAATGAGCATACTTGGAAAGGCGATCCACTACTGTTAGGACCACATATTGTACCCTTTTTGCCCATACTTTTTGCCATTATTATACCCTTCATCACCTGTATTCAGACTCATATTATCACTTCATCTGATCACTCCAAGGTATACAACGTCCTTTCTCATCACTATATGTTTA
>ML781541.1:409349-421928 GCA_009831015.1 Picea engelmannii
GCCCTATCCTTTGCCACGCGTCCTTCCAGATGGATGGCTCTGATCTTTCCGGGGTTTCGAGACCTGCAAGTCCCGATGCCTGGTGTCTCGGATCTCCGATACGGACGATCGTGCGACACGTGTCCTTCTTCAGACGGACGGCTTAGATTAACTCTCGGGGTTTCGAGACTTACAATGTCTCAAATTTCTTATCCTCAGGAACTCTGATTTCCCGATGACCAATATCCCGTCTCTTGCTAGATCTCCGCCACTTGTCTTCACTAACACACGGTCCAGATGCGATCTTGACTCAAACGGTTGTGATTAAATCACAATATCGCGTTTCGTGATTTTGGAGTTTCTGTTGCCATGTGTTCTTGACATATCAAAGTCCCGATCCCCAAAACTCCGTTCCTCTGCTGACGTCACTCATGGTTTGACACGTGTTAACTTTTGCCACGTGTCACCCTGATTCGTTACCCACATGTGCCTCAATTGCTTGAATCAGTCTGACACTTGTCACTCCCTGGTTGTGCCACGTGTCACTTTGCTGACGTGATCTGTTGACGTGTGTTGGATCGATGGTTCATATCTCATGCGTGTTTTAATGGCTGCGATCAAATCGCGAACTCGCATATCGCGAAATCGGAGTTTCCATTGTCATGAGTTCTTTTCATTTTGAAATCGCGATCCCCGATTCTCTGATGAATGAGATCAACGGTCCAGACCTCTTTTTCTCTTTAACGGATGCGATCATATCGTGAAATCGCATATCGCGAAATCAGAGTTTCCGTTGTCAAGTGTTCTTTGCATTTTGAAATCGCGATCCCCGATTCTCCGATGGCTTATCTTCCTCGCAGCTTCTGCATATATGACAACTATCGGGGTTTGCTTCCAATCTGATGGCTTAGATCACTTCTTTTCTGCGCTTAACTCCTGCGCTTAACATCTGCGCAACTTCTCCCGATCCAACAGCTGTCGGGATTTCCGAGTGAGATCCGACGGTTCTCGGTCTCTTTCCTATGCTTCTTGCGCATATAAGACTGCTATTCCTCTTGAGATTAATTTCCTTTTTCTTCTGTTTACCTGTCATCTTCACTGTTGTACTTTCCATCAATGACAAGCATATGCTAACTGTTACACATTTCCAACACATAGTCCCTTCTCCTTACTGGTTGAAAGTCCCCCCCTTTATCTACTCTTTTACAATGAAATGTATAGAACTAAAGGCCCCTTCCGTCTCACAATTTCAAACTCCAACCCCTCTCCCAAAATATAAACAATTACAAATAGAACATGACATGTTTTAACTGATCTCCTTCTTTTCAGGAGAAAAATTAGGCTTCAAAACACCACCTGTAATTCTCAAACCATAACAACTGTTTAAAATATGAGAACGATTTTTGTAGATAATCTCGTTCTGAAGAAAATCTCTATCAGTTTCTTGAAATTCATCTCTAGTTGGCTGGAATACCTATCACAAAACCATGTCTCGAACAAAAAATCATAACTGAAAAATATGGCTCCAAGATTCCTTCGAATCTCCCAATCCGTGACGCCTGTGTGAAAAATAAACAAAGTTAATGTTCTTTCATCCATGCTTGACAATAATATCCTTTCAATTTTGAAAACTCATTCCGGTTCATCCGAAAATGGTGTTGTAAGCCTCAACTACTGTAGAAACTGACTGCCACATTCTCTTTGAAATGTCACTTGTTCTTTTTTCAAATCTAATTTTATTTATCCATATTCTCCTTAAATATTTGGGAATAATATATTTGAATAAAAATAATTCCCAAATACTTTTTATCCTGTAAAATTAAATTTCTATAATTTAATTCATGCCTGTGGTTTTGAAAAAACATTTATTGTTTTCTTCCCATGGTTTTGAAAACCATGTCTTGCTTTTCCCAATTTACCATTTCACTATGAAAATTATTTACTGGTTTGTTTCCCATGGTTTTGAAAACCATGTCTTAGAAACCATATTGGTAAACTATGAAAATATCCCTTTATATTCCCCTTTTACTTCTGGAAATTCCCTGATTATTATTGAAACACACTCCTGGAAAATATGTCGCACATAAACCATATAATAAATGGTTGCAATATTATTTCGGGCTTGGGAGGAGTGGTCTTACTCCACACCACTCTTAGGTCCCATGAAATGCATCATTTAAGGACACATAGTCCAACTTAAAACCCAATGGTTTGGATTTCGGCTCGCCTTAAAAAATTAACCCCCATTTATTTTCAACCCCCAAAATGTATATGCACCCTCCATCCACCCTTTTACTTTTCAATATTAAAAATTGAGTTTCGTGCCCATGATTTGAGGTGAGGTCATGAATTAAATATTGAATTAAATATTAATATAAATATTTTAATATAAAAATATTTATATTAATAATAATAAACCCCTTTCCATTTTTTTAAGGACTTTGGGCATATGAGGCTCATCACATGACTTTGTGGATATGATAAGGGAGATTAAGCTTAATAAAAAGAATATTTTTAATTTTGAATGGGAATATGATAATAAGGGTAAAAATGAATGAAGTGATGGAACCGTAGGATTTAGATAAGAATTAAGGCTAGATATAGGTTTGATATATTTACCAATTTTGAATCATGGAGGACATGACTATATTGGATGATTAATCGAGTGAAGGATTTAGGTGATGGGAGCTTGACGGAGCTGGTGAAAAAGTTTTAAAATTTGGGTGGAAAGATAACACAAGCACAAGATGCTTTGGAAAAATTAATACATATTAGCATGTGATAACATGTGTCACATTGGAACAT
Organism: Picea engelmannii; assembly: GCA_009831015.1. Taxonomy (NCBI): domain Eukaryota; kingdom Viridiplantae; phylum Streptophyta; class Pinopsida; order Pinales; family Pinaceae; genus Picea; species Picea engelmannii. The sequence goes on from ML781541.1 coordinate 412,134, forward strand.
CAGGATATGTTCATCACATTGTGATGTCATGGAAATGTTCATCACATTGTGACACCAGGGCTATGTTCATCACATTGTGATGTTCCTGTGTTTGGTAGATTGAAATGTTACTATGTTTGAAAAATTGTGACATTTGGAAATGTTTGACACAATGAATATGGTTGACCATGATCATGGTTTCTTATGGTCATGACTATGAATGACATTAATGCATATTGAAATGTATTAATTTAATTAATTGATACATTAACACAATTTAAATAAATGCATTACTAATGTATTAATACATAATTACATAAATGTAATGCATGAATTAAAGTATTAATTAACAATACTTTATAAGGTTAAATATTGATTAATTTTTACATTTATATTATATGAATTAAATTAAATTTCCATAATTTAATTCATTCCCATGGTTTTGAAAAACCATTTATTGTTTGCTTCCCATGGTTTTCAAAACCATGTCTTGTTTTGCCAAATTTACCATTTCACTGTGAAAACTATTTACTGGTTTGTTTCTGATGGTTTTGAAAAACATGTCTTGGAAACCATCTCGGTAAACTATGAAAATATCCCTTGATCTTCCTCTTTTACCTCTGTAAAAATGGATAAATAATTGTTTGAATATTCCATTCACGTACATTTTCTTATTTATTATTCTTTTCCATATAAATAAACATTAATTTCTTTGCTCTGTAAAATTTAAATTTTACCTCTGTAAAATTTAAATTTTACCTTTGTAAAATTTTTCACTGTGAGGAAGAATTTCATTTATTGGAAATTCCATGATTATTATTGAAACACACTCCTCAAAAATATGCCACACATAAACCATATAATAAATGGTTGCAATATTATTTCGAGCTTGGGAGGATTGGTCTTACTCCACACCACTCTTACCCCTGAAATGCATCATTTAAGGACACATACTCCAACTTAAAACCCAATGGTTTGGATTTCAGCCCGCTTTAAAAAATTAACCCCCATTTGCTTTCAATCCCCAAAATGTATATGCACCCTCCATCCACCCTTTGACTTTTCAATATTAAAAATTGAGATTCATGCCCATGATTTGACATGAGGTCATGAATTAAATATTGGATTGAATATTAATAGAAATATTTTAATATTAAAATATTTATGTTAATAATAATAAACCTTTTTCCATTTTTCTAAGAACTTTGGGCATATGAGGCTGATCACATGACTTTGTGGATAGGATAAGGGAGCTTAATCTTAATAAAAGGAATATTTTTGATTTTCAAAGGGAATATGATAATAAGGGTAAAAATTAATGAAGTGATAGAACCGATGGATTTAGATAAGAATTAAGGCTAGATATAGGTTTGGGATATTTGGCAATTTTGACTCATGGAAGACATGACTATTTTGGATGATTAGTTGAGTGAAGTATTTAGGTTATGGGAGCTTGACGAAGCTGGTGATTTTTTTTTTTAATCTGAGTGGAAAGATAACACAAGCACAAGATGCTTTGGAAAAATTAATACAAATTAGCATGTGATAACATTGGCTCCAACGAGGATGTTATCCTCCCAGTGAGGTAGAAAAGAAATCATAGACCCGATGCATGATCCATTGGTTTTCTCCCAAAACATGTGTGTGCCCTGCTCTGACCTGTCACCATTATCCACAAAAAACCAAAGACATTGCTCTCAACTGAAAACTAAACTCTAAATACACCACTACAATCTAAATGTACACACTGCTGAAAAACCAAACTAAACATTGCTTGACCAACAAGCTTATTTGCACACTCCTATATACTCTAAAAATGTTGAAATGAATACTCAATCAAGTGATGCTAAAGTTCCAATGCATCCAATGAAACAATTGGTTTCCCGATTTCCCTCTTCTCACATTTTTCTTAAGCAGGAAGACAAATGTAAAATATGGCAGCTGAAAGAAAAAATTGAATCCAAAATATGAGTTTATGAATGAAACAAATTCCTCTTCACTGATGATTGTAATAGGGTGGCCACAGGAGCTTGAAAACCATGAAAAATCATTTCTTCTTTGTGAACAAAAACAGAAAGACAAGCCTCTTTCATAAGTGTTTGTTGTTCTTGCTCTATTTCTTCATTGTCAAATGAAATGGAAGCAATAGGTTTGTCTAATATTCCATGCATATCAAAAACAAAATTCATACATCCTTGAACATCTTCAAATATGACAACCATATTATGTGCATTAAGGATATCCTCTTGTTCATCAAACAATTGTGATTTGGTTTTATTAATCTTCGGGAGTTCTGCTTGAGGACTATCATTTTGAATTTCGAATGAATGAAGGGAAATAAGTTTATGCTCATAATATTGCTGCAAATGTGAAAAGATAACAGCATGAATTATTTCACAGTCTAGATTTCCCATGGATGCATTTTCAAAACTATGATTTTCAAAGGAATCAAATAAAACAACTATCTCTTCATTATATTTTTGTATTTCTGATTGAAAATTGGAATACATTATTTTTTTTCTTTCCTGAAACTCTATATCATTTGTTGGTTCACTGCTCGAAGTCTCCATAAATTTAGTTTCAGAACCCTCATCCATGTCTAGGCCACTTAGAATTTTAACAACCACATCATTCACAGGGGAAGAAAGACAACTTTGAAACACTTTGTTTTGCTGGAAAACTCGTTGAATATCTTCATCAAGTTTAGGAGAAGGAAACTAACTTTTAGCAACAATTTATTGATCATCTTCATCTACAGCCAAAGGAGGGGCTACTATTTGTTGTTGTGATGAATATTCATAAAGGGATTCTATGATTTCATCATTTGTACACTCTTCATCACCAAAAACATTTTCAAGGTACTTAATGAAATGTTCACAAAATTCACAACAATATTCAAACACCAAGAATGAAGGATTAGGTTCTCCATAATGCTTAAAGAATGTTATGTGGAAATCCTTAAGAGAGTATAAGCTACCTGGTTTTAAACCTTCATACCATAATCTTTCTTTCCCCTCTAGAGTAGCCATAAACATTTTCATCAAACAATCCTCATGAAATTTAACCCCCAACTTACATATGTTCATGTGAAATATAATCAAGTGCAAGGCAACATCATTTCATTTCCCATATTTGAATTTAGGAAAATACTTTTTCCAATCTATGTGAGGAATAAGATTTGGAAAGACAGGAATATGAGAGTGATTCATTGGAGCATACCTTGCATATCTGTAATACATCTTGAAGAAGTGGAGTCATCAATAAAATGTTTAGACTACTGAATCTTTGGACAATGGAGTCGCCATGAAAATTTTGAATTCTAGATTCTTAAAAATGGAGTCACTAGGTGAATGATGTGCAACCTTTATGTGTCTGAATAATTTTCACCATCGGTACTCAGGATTGAACTTTTTCATTTATCCCAGGAAATATTTCACCTTCACTCCCCGACAATAGCACCAAAATGTTATCACTCGATAATTTCTTTGGGATGAATCAAAGAAATGCCAAGTTAATTGTTTCAACCAACTTTAGGTTGGATTCTGACCCTTCCAACCATAGAGGGCTCTCTCAAACATGTAGATACTAAAAATAATAAAAAATAGTTGGCAATGGACACATAGAGGTCAGATTCTGCAATAGGACATGTTTGTTTGGGTTTTTAAAAGGGTTGGTAGGACAAACAAGAGGAAGAAAACATTGAGAAATGGGGTCAAATCCTGAAATATACTATGAATATTAATACAACAAATGTACTCTCGAGGGAAAAAAGGCATAGTAAGCATATCCTTCAGCAATAAATAGTATTTCAGATGATGGCAAGACAGAAAAGAGAAAATCCCATTACAAATGAGAGCATGAAAGAAAGATGAATTCTCAGTTGTAACTTTAGAAGAAATAACATAAGGCTGACAACAATGAACATAGCACTTAACATAGAGTGAATTTTGGACATGTAATCATTAAACACAACAACTGCATTAACTATATGAAATGAGCATCTATCAAAGATGAATTCCAATCATGTACTCTTAGCTATGCTTAGAATAAATAAAATAAGTGAAATGAGTGTAAACTAGAGGAAAACACACTAAAGAATACACCATGATGAATCTCGGTTGTCAAAAGCATTGTACTATTGTATTAATTCATAAGGACATTGTCATAAATTTATGCACAGTCCCTTCACCTTCCTGGCTAAAAGTCCCCCCCTTTCTCTACTATTTTACAATGAAATATATAGCACTAAAGGCCCCTTCCAACTCACAATTTCGAACTCCAACCCCTTTCCCAAAATAGAAACAATTATAAATAGAACATGACATGTTTTAACCAATCTCCTTCTTTTCAGGAGAAAAAATAGGCTTCAAAATGCCACCTGTAATTGTCAAACCATAACAACTGTGTAAAATCTGAGAACAGTTTTGTAGATAAGATCGTTCTTAAGAAAAACCTTCCTGGCTGGAATACGTATCACAAAAACATGTCTCGAACAAGAAATCATAACTGAAAAATATGGCTCCAAGATTCTTTCGAATCTCCCAATATGTGACACCTGTGTGAAAAATGAACAAGGTTAATGTTCTTGGGTCCGTGCTTGACAATAACCTCCTTTGAATTTTGAAAACTCATTCTGGTTCATCTGAAAATTGTCATGTAAGCCTCAACTACTACAGAAACTGACTGTCACATCCTCTTTGAAATGCCACTTATGCTTTTTTCAAATCTAATTTTATTTATCCATATTCTCCTTAAATATTTGGGAATAATATATTTGAATAAAAATAATTCCCAAATATTTTTTATCCTGTAAAATTTAATTTCCATAATTTAATTCATGCACGTGGCTTTGAAAAAACATTTATTGCTTGTTTCCCATGGTTTTGAAAACCATGTCTTGTTTTGCCCAATTTACCATTTCACTGTGAAAAATATTTATTGGTTTGTTTCCCATGGTTTTGAAAACCATGTCTTGGAAACCATCCTGGTAAACTATGAAAATATCCCTTGATCTTCCCTTTTTACTTCTGTAAAAACCTTGGATAAATAATTGTCCAAATATTTCATTCACATACATTTTCTTCTTTATGATTCTTTTCCATAGAAATAAACATTAATTTCGTTGCTCTGTAAAATTAAAATTTTACCTCTGTAAAAGTTTCACCGTGAGGAAGAATTTCATTTATTGTAAATTCCATGATTATTATTGAAACAAACTCCTAGAAAATATGTCGCACATAAAACATATAATAAATGGTTTCAATATGTCCCTGAGGTGTAGGACAGTCAATGACAAAGTGTGTTGTAAAGGTGCTTCATGATGTTATAGTCATCGGTTCGAAACCTATGGGGACAAAAAATCTAGCCATGTTAAGGGTTGGTGTGGCTCAGGTCGAGTGCAATCCCCATGAGATTTTGACGGCTTAGATGCCCCTGAGTTGTGGTTTATTAGCTGCAGGTTAGTCCCACATGTCACAAACAAACTAACAAACAAAAATAAATAAATGGTTTCAATATTATTTCAGGCTTGGGAAGAGTGGTCTTACTCCACACCACTCTTACCCCCAAAATGCATCATTTAAGGACACGTAAAAAATTATCCCCCAATTACTTTCAACCCCTGAAATGTATATGCGCACTCCATCCACCCTTTGACTTTTCAATACTAAAAATTGAGATTTGAGCCCATGATTTGACATGAGGTCATGAATTAAATATTGGATTAAATATTAATATAAATATTTTAATATAAAAATTTTTATATGAATAATAATAAACCCTTTTCCATTTTTCTGAGGACTTTGGGCATATGAGGCTCATCACATGACCTTGTGGATAGGATAAGGGAGCTTAAGCTTAATAAAAGGAATATTTTTAATGTCAACAGGAATATGATAATAAGGGTAAAAATGAATGAAGTGATGGAACCGAGGGATTTAGATAAGCATTAAGGCTAGATATAGGTTTGGGATATTTGCCAATTTTGACTCATGGAGTACATGACTATTTTGGATGATTAGTCGAGTGAAGGATTTAGGTGATGGGAGCTTGACGAAGCTGCTAAAAAAGTTTTAAAATCTAGGTGGAAAGATAACACAAGCACAAGATTCTTTGGAAAAATTAATACATATTAGCATGTGATAACATGTGTCACATTGGAACATGAGGATATGTTCGTCACATTGTGATGTGAGGGAAATTTTCGTCACATTGTGACACTAGGGCTATGTTCATCACATTGTGATGTTACTGTGTTTGGTAGATTGAAACGTTACTATGTTTCAAACATTGTGACGTTTGGAAATGTTTGACACAATGAATATGGTGACCATGATCATGGTTTCTTATGTTCATGTCTATCAATGACATTAATGTATATTGCAATGTATTAATTTAATTAATTGATACATTTACACAATTTAAATAAATGCATTACTAATGTATTAATACATTAAAAAATTAATAAAGTATTAATAGATAATTACATAAATCTAATGTATGCATTAAAGTATAATTAACAATACTTTATAAGGTTACGTATTAATTAATGTTTACATTTATATTATATGAATTTATACAATGCTAAAGTATTAATACACTAATAAAGTAATACCATGATTGGAATGACAAGATCGCAGCAGGGGACGATAAATAATAAGAGAGACGATGGGAATAGCCGCAAACAGAGGGAGCACAACTGTAGAGGCTATCATAGATACAAGGGAAGGGAAAGGAAAAACCCATGTGAAGTGAGGTACAATATGAGTATCCAACAAAGGAGTTGTGACAGGCCAAGCGAGATGGTGCGAATGAAGTGAGCGCACATGAAGAGGAATCCCCTTGGAAAGGGAGTTTTTAATAGTCCACGACGGGCGTCAAGAATGCAACAGGAGGAAAAAGATGCAGAGGGAACCTTCCAAACTTTGGTTGTGCTGAAAGGAAAATCGACCATTACCCGGTGGGAAAAGGAAATAAAAGAAAAACACAAATTCAAATCATGGGATGGACTACCATAAGAAGTGAACTAGATAAATGATCTGGGGGCCACGCAACCTAGGGAAACCCTCTACCATAAAAAAGTGGAGATGGAGTGGCTAACTAAGATGATGATTGTTAAAGTGAGTTTGGAAATGGAAGAAGCCAGACAGGAGGAAAATAAGGAACATAAGAAAATGATGGACAAAATCCTAATTCGCCTCAGCAGTCTGGAAACTATTACCAAACTATTAGTTGAGGTTGAGAAGGAACAAAAATCGAAGATGGAGTGGTTGGCTTCTCAATTCCACCTCTATCTGCACTGTGTACATCATATGGACATCACACCATCTGATGGACATGGTGCACCAACCCACATTAGGAAGACTAGCACGATCTCCCGGAAGGATGAGAATAATATTCAAAAGGATGGTGGAAAGAAACACATCATTGTCCTGGACTAGTGAATGGCTAGTCTAATTGCAGGAATGCCAGATGTAGTCAGGTCCGTTCGGCCACTACCCAATTAGGTCTAGTGGATTGTCTCAGTTTCTACTTTTTATGTCTAAGATTCTTATCCTTTTTCAAACTGGTTATGGTAGGACTGTCTTGGTTTCCCCTGGTGGTAGAGTAGTCCCACCACTTGTATATATCAGCAAGCGCAACTCGAGAACCCCTGGTATGGTTTCCTACTAGGCACACCGGGATGCCCCCCTTTTTTGTATCATAATCTTTTGCAGTAATACAACTTCTTACACTCACTTACAAAAAAAAAAATAATACAAAAAAATCCATTTCAAAAATTAAATACATTAAATACATTAATAGATACATTATTAAAGTATCAATACATTAAAATATAAATAAAGTGTTAATACACTGATAAAGTAATACATTAATATTTAATTAATAAAGTAGTAATATATTGATCTTAATGATGTTGGTAATACATTATTAAAGTAATAAAATAATATTATCAATACATTATATATATTATTATTACAATTTTTTTTCTCCTAAGAAAAAAAAAAGGTAATTTTTATTTCAGAAAGAAACCAAATTACGTTTTGCAGATACAAGAGAACCTTTTATTACCAAACTATTCAATGAGAGCAATCTGGAAAAATACAACATCGGAATAATATAAAACAACACATAAGAGCAAGGGAAAGAATAGAAAGGCCTGCATATAAAAAAGAGGGGCGTAAAGAACGCCATCACAAAACCAGTAGTGAAAACCCAAGAAGCAAACCCAAAACCTCGCAGAAAGAAAGCAATGAACAAAAAACCCCAAAGAATCCCTAGAATTCGGATAGACCAGGTCAGAGCGACATAAATCCTCACAGAGACAAGTGAGGTAACAAAACCCCAAAATCTAGCCCCAAACCAATGAATCCCGACACCAACTCCTTAGCACCAGAGTAATGAGGCCCTGAGTATACATCGAACCCTGAATGGACCAGCACCAAAAAGGAGCAAAGAAAATGGAGGAGTCAAAAGGCCGCAGAAGAGAGAGTTTGCCCCAAAATATGAACACTAGCATCAATATCAATGGTGGCTCAGACGACCTAAACACCAACGGAAGAAAGACCAGGACAAAGGGAGAGGTCACAAGACACTATGTTTTACCCCGGTTTATCCCCCCAAAACCCCACCACCAACATAAACACAAATAGTTTTATGTGTATCTAGCAAGTTATCCAAGGAACATCACCATGGGGAAAGAGTCACACCGAACCGTAGCCATCAAAGGAGAAGGGGAGGAAACAGAGCCCAGGAAAAAAAAGTTCTATGAGAGGCCGAGCCACACCACCAAGGGTTCAACATGAAGAAAATTATCTCCCATCGACAACCTAACATGCACCAACAAACACTCGAGCTATAAAAGGTGGCAGCTAGGGTTTCCGCTAGCCGTAGAACTCGCATCCACATATTCATATATTATTAATAAATTAATACTATTAATACATAAGTACTAAAATATATTAATATTATTAATACATTATATATATTATTACATTAAAGTAATACATTAATACATATTAAAGTACTAATATATTGATACATTTATAGAAAATGACCATGGTTCACTATGGTTCACTATGGTTGACCTTGATGATGGTTTCTTATGGTCATGAGTATGAATTACATTAATGTATTAATTTAGTTAATTAATACATTAAAACATTAATAAAGTATTAATACACTAATAAAATTATACATTCATAAAGTAATAGTACATTAATAAAGTAGTAATATATTATTACATTAAGTAGTAATATATTATTACATAAATGTAATGCATCAATAATGTACTTAGTAATACATTATTACATTATTGTGTATATCACATTGCGACAATGGGTTTTGTTTATCCCATTACAACATTTGAAAATGCTTGTCATAATGCGATGTCACGATATGTGCGTCACATTGAAAAACGAGGATATGTTCATCACATTGCAATGGAAATGCTATGTTCGTCAAATTACGACATTCGTTTTTGTTTGTCACATTGCAATGAGAAGGTTATTTTCGTCACATTGTGACGTTACTATGTTTGGTAGATTGCAATGTTACTATGTTTGACACATTGCGATGTTTGGAAATGTTTGTCACAATCTGACCTCAAGATATGTGCATCACATTACAACGTGAGGCAATGTTCATCACATTGAGATGACAGGGAGATGTTCAAAACATTGTGATGTCTGGAAATGTCTATCACAATGCGATGTCAGGATATGTCCGTCACATTGGAACATGAGGATATGTTTGTCACATTGTGAAAACATGCCTATGTTTGTCACATTGTAGTGACAAAGTTATGTTCGTCACATT
>ML781541.1:432601-445160 GCA_009831015.1 Picea engelmannii
ATCTCCCTAGATTCCACAAGAAACTAGAACAAAATAGAATAGAATTCACACTTCGCCTTAAACTTCATCATCATATGAACTAGTTTAATGGGTTAAAAGTGACATACCTTTTAAACGACGCTTATTCTCGCTAGCATCATCTTTGCATATCCTTCCTTGAGTTTGCAGAATAGTAAGTCTGTTTAAGAATAACAAACCAACAAAGAAGGGAAACAAAGATATATATACTCTAATGAAGTCTATGTATATGATCAAGGAAATATACAATAGAAGATGAGATGCTTATATAGGGAAGAAATGAATTATTGTATTAAGTGAATAGAAAGTGGAGAATACAACCCATGCCTTGATGTTGCAAGGTCCCCTTTTGATCGCTCTTTTATCCAACACACACACCTTTGCTCCAATGCCTTGAATGAATAAGATAAAAAATCTGACTTGAAAAACTAAAGCAAAGCTCTCAAGCATAATCTGAAGTAGAACTCTCCATAAAAATCGTATCTTATTCAACCTTAGCCTTTTCCATGAGAGATCCCTCCTTATATAATGTGAAAGAGATATGGATGAGGATATTAGGATGATCCCACCAAATTAGAGAAGCAAGTAAGATCTAAATCAATCGGAGGCCACCTTATCTTCTAGAACATTCCCTTCTAGAACATTTGTCTTTTCCCATGCTTTAATAATTGTTGCACCCTATGCACAAGCATCATGTGACGACGTCGTAGTATAGGTATAGTGCAAAGTGAGATGATCAAGAATCGTCGCACCCCATACATATAGATGGGTGTGGCGACCTTCCTTCATATGGTTTTTGGTAGAGGAAATAAATCAATTTTCCCATGGAGAAAGTCTCTTTTAATATTTTTAGGGAACATGAATACATGTTTTTAGGTGATCACTGAGGTGACCAAAATAATGTGTAAGAGAATTCCCCCCAAAGTATGAAGCTAGAACTCATGACAACTGAAATTCTTTGTAGAATGTGTGTGTCGAAAACAAGGAGCACATCGATCAGGAACCTATAGAAAAATAAGAATCTGCATAATATCATACCATTTCTGAGGTAGGCATTCCCATGCTCATACTACAAGTGACTCTAATAATAAGTTTCAAGTGAGTCATGGCCACTAAACATACACTATGGATCCATGTGATCATGATTTGGCATAGCCACCAGAAATACATTGTGGATCTATGCTCTAAAAGAATTCAAATTCGAACATAGCCACGAGACATACACAGTGGATTTATGTGCCAGTACTAATTCATGAATACTCCGTCGCAACCTGAACCAAAATGATAACATCTAGGGTATTCATTTCCATTGTCTCTAATTATGAATCTAGCCACGTGATTACAGGTGTCAAAGTCAAACATGGTAGAAACCACTTCATTACCGGTCATTAATGAAAACCGTTAACAAGTGAGAGGGAAACCACCATTGATGTCAATGACTCCCAAGGTACCCCATTACAATCCAACGAATGTGAATAATTTAGTTGAAGTCGAACACTTGATGAAACCTTCCAATCAGGGGTCAATGAAGTGAACCCACTGTTGAAAGTGAAGAAACCTAGCATTGAGGCATTCAGGATCTAAGGTACTGAATGATTTCTAAGTCTTGTTCCCTGATAATGTGTTGAAGTCGACAGTAAAAGACTCGTCATAGGAGGGCCTTGATGTATCCCCCATCAATCATAGGAAATATGTAACCGATTTGAGGTAGATCAGAGTATGAAGTAATTTGGAACTGACATAGGGAAGGCCGACATGGTAGAAAATTTATAATTGTAGATGGTCGAATCGATAGAAGGCTCGGTTAGATTGGAATTCTCTTGAACATATGAATGGCATGACAATTTTCTTGGAAACATTGAATCAAGGAGGACCCAACATATGAACTTGTGGATGGTCAAACGACAGACAAATTGATTTCCCAACCCAGATACAATGATGAAGGGGGGTGTCATGTTCAAGAGAGACTATTACTACCACTAACACAAATACAAAGACACATTTCCTTCTCAATTTTCCTCCACCATATCTGGAAAGTACCTCTTTGTTTTTACGCAATCTTGAGGAGGATAACATATTCTTGTAAATTTAATCTCATCCTTCAGACGAGTCCCTCAGAGTATGTTTAATGAACCCTAAGAAGGAGTGATTCGATCCCATATGTGTCTTTCGATGTTTTTTTAATGAGCCCAAGGAAAGAAAACTTAGGGGTTTTTCAATTTTAGAGAGTCTGAAGAAAACTTAAAGAGAACTTTATCAGGTCCTTTTTCATAAATTAATCTGACGAGAATGAAAAAGTGATCACCTACCGCTCATCAGATGTTTTCTTAAAATAATTTTACGAGCATGAAAATAGCAAGTTCTTTCGACCATCTTTTCATGTTAAGGGAGATTGAAAAGAGCTTAAATAATACTCCATAAGTTTTGCTTTTCATGTCACCATTACGAGTTTGAAAAAGTGACAAAAGACTACTTGATTACATTCCCATGGTTTCATGAGCATGAGAAAGAATTAAGACTCTTCTTGGAGTTTTTCTTGAAAAAACCTAAAAAGATTTGTGCATGCGACAAATACAAAACCAAAAAAGTGGACACTTGTTCCAACGTCTCACCTCTAGACTTTTTCAATATGAAAAAATAGATCACTTGTAAAGTTGATAAGACTTTAGGGTTTGTATAAAGAATAAAGATAATATAATATGCAAATGAAAAGTGATAGAAGTCAATAAAATAGGTAACAAACCACATTTTACCATTTCATTTGTAACTTTGCCCAAATATTTCTCTAAAGCCCTTTTTCACCTTAATTTTCAAATGTTTATTGCAGGGTGGATGATAGACAATTTCATGAATCATCTCTGCCAAAGAGGTAATCTCCTTCTCCTTCATCTTTTCATGGTTTTAAAATTGATTTTCATTGGTTAAAAATGTGTTTTTGGGTCAATTTTTATGGGCTACCTGTGCATTGAGGTCATCGCAGGCGCCCTATATCGAGAACTGTGATGATATAGGATCGTCGAAAGTGACCTGTGCGATGAAACCTCACTGTATGAATGCACAGGACTGCGACATCCGCAGCCAAAAACTTAAAAAGATTAACCCAACCAAAAAAAAAACCCAAGGGAGAAATTTATGTGTGTAATCTCATCTTATGGTTCCTTGGAAGGCTTTCCTTGGTCAATATGTTGAGTGGAAAAAACAAGAGTAGGAAGAAGAATATTAATTCACATGGAATGACACGGGAATAGTTATATCCCTCAGACAGTGTGGGTTACTAAAATTCTTCAATATTCAGGGCATGAGAGCCCAATTGAGACTACTGGAGTACTTGGTTCACATATGGGATGGGAACGAGGAGGCATTTCACATGGGCGCCCACACACTCACCATATATATTGAGGATATCTATTTCCTGACAGGACTATCTTGTCGTGGTTCACATGTGACACTTACAGGCAGCAGGGAGGAGGTGAGACTATGAACTACTACGTCCATCATCATTGTGTGTTGGGTACCGAGAAACATAGTGGTAAGGTAGCTATCAGGGATGTATGAGATTTTATTTTATGAACTATCATCTATACTATTACTCACATGGCAGGGAGTGCAGTTCCCCACATGGCTTTACATAGCCATTTTCAGTATGCATTGGAATGTATGGAGCCCAGAGTCTTCAACTGGTGAAAAGAGGTCCTAAAAATCATGAAGAAATAACTTACTAAGTGCATAAGTGGTGGGTTAAAACAATTTGGGTATGGCTCTATTTTTGTATCCTTCTTCCTGGAGAGGGTCCCTGTCCTATGCTTGCAGGTGGAGTGGGGTATACCCACACCACAAGATCCAAGGATGAAGAGGTGGGTAGATCTCATGGCTCGACATGGAGGTGGTCCCATCGTCAAGTATGACAATGTCTTCTTCCAATGTTTGAGGACTTAGTTTCTCATGATTGAAGATTATACATATGTCGAGGTATATTTCCATGGATATATAGACCTAGCTCTTCCTAAAGGTTCCCAGTGGGGGGACACAGGTAAGAAGGAATTTTTTTTTATATATTGTTTTTGTTATTTTTAATGATATAACATGTTTTTTGTGTTATTTATCCAATCACTTAATCAAATGCTCTCATCAATGAAGATGTGGGAACTTATCGTCCTCTAGGTTCATCCCTAATCCATAGGTGAGGAGAGAGAGGTGTTGTAGCAGGGGTATCTATTACATATATAGAGACCATAGAATAGAACCTGGAGGGCCTAACCATGCATGTCCCTTACGCTACTGTGGATGAGCTCCTGAGGCATTACCAATGCCACATAGTGGGCGTATTTGCCTCCATTGGTCAACTTCTCCATAGACTATCACGAGAATTCATTTGTTATAGTGAGCAACATCCTTGATCCTCTTGTACATGAAGCTATGAGCTTCACATTTTTGATATTTGTTTTTTGGACAAAAACACTTTTTGTAAACTTTTATTGTTATGAATATGAGGCTTCTTTTGGATTACTTGTTTTATGTACAAACTGTGATTGGATTTTATAAATGTCTCAAATGTCTGTCTAACACATAATTAGCCAATGCATCTACTAATGCATTTAGACAGCTAGGAATGTGTTGATATTCAATGTAATCAAAATGATGCTCCAAGAGGCGAATTTGTAAATATACCCTTAAAAAAGTAGGACTCTATATGGAATAAACATTACTCAACTATAGTACTACTAACTGTGAATCAAGTAGTACAATAAGATGACAGATTCCAAGTCAAACCATGTTAGTTAACAACTTGATAACTGCATTGTATTCCACGATATTGTTAGTTGCACGACCAAGGCATACACCATGTAGACCGATTAATTCATCCGTAGGTGCATAGATTTCCCAAGCAACGGATGATAAGTTTTGAGTACTGCGACTAGCGCCTTCAACGAAGCCAATATAGGGTAGTGAATACAATGACATATGGAAACCAAGAACAATGCAAGGTAAGCATTTGAAAGGTGTAACAAAAAATGAAAAAGCACACAAGAGTATGATACACTAAAAATACACAAAACTCATGAAAAAATGATTTAAGCATAGTACTTCTTCAAGTAAATCCCATTTCTGGGTTCACTCAAAGGGATTCCATAATAATCTACTGGCTCATAAGCCCCCTTCTCCAACACTCGTTTCACAATATAAGGATCCCGCCACATGGGCTCGAATTTACCGACCCCTAGCAAATCACGATCTTGTTCTTAAAAAGAACTAGATCACCCTTAGAAAATACGCGTGGCTTGACATGTTTGTCATATTGGGATTTAACATGATTTTTTTGAGTTTTAATGACTAAGGCGGCATCACAATGGGTTTCATCTAATTGCATCAAATACAAAAGGTGTCTCTCTTCAACAGAGGTGTTAGGGAGAAGTTCAACGACTAGTTTCAAAGATGGTATTTCACATTCAATCGACAAAATTTCTTCGATACCATATACTAACTAGAAAGGTGTGAATCCCATGGAAGACTTAACATATTTCTAATAGGCCCATAATGATGAGAACAACATCATGTTCCAATTTGAATTATGAATTCCTACCATCTATCAAAGAATAATAATGATAAATTTGTTAATTGCCTCAACTTGGCCATTGGCCTATGGATAATAGGGGGTTGATTTTTCATGGTGAAGACCCAACTTCTTAGTAAGTTCAGACATCCTGAAATTATGAAAATGACTACTATGATTAATAATGATGGCTTGAGGGACACCAAATCTAGTAATGATATGATTTTATATAAACAACGCTGCAGTTTTCCCGGTATTATCAAATGTAGGCATCGCCTCAACCCATTTAGTGAAATAACCCACAACTATAATAATGTATCCATGCCCCCCGACCGAGTGAGGGTTACATGTCATGAAGTCAATGCCCCATTTAGAAAATGGACCAACAGAAACTACAGGGTGAACAGGAGCAGGGTGAGATCAGATTTTATTGTTGTAGGTTTGACAGGCATGGATTTTTTGGACGACAGTAATGCAATCCTTAAATAATGAAGATCAGAAATAAACAGCTCGTAAGATATTTTGGGAAGTGGCATACCCAGACATATGACCACCACATGATTCAGAGTGACGGTCATTCAAATATTTCTCAGCTTCATCGTAGGTGAGACATCGTCAAAATATGGAATAAATACCACGGTGATAAAGGGTATCACCTAGGATGATGTATTGATAGGCTTGATATTGGATACGAAGACGATATGTACTAGAAATATCAGGCCAGAAAGTTTGGGTATGGAGATAGATGATAATATATCCATACCATAGATCATCAAAATGGATCAGAAAGAGGGATTCATCAGGTAAGGAATCCTCTGCCACAGTTTTTGTCTTAGTAGAGGGAAGGTCACATATCAATTAGAAAAAAACCAAATAATTCTTTGACTTGGCGTGCTCAAACTCCAAGTCAAACTCCTGGAGAATAACTATCTATTTAGAGTACTTTCCCCCCAACAATTGTCGAGTAAGGATATGTTGCATGAGGTTGCAATCAAAATGACTGTGGTTAATAAGATGTAGTGATGAAAACTTTGAACAACTTGAACAACTGCCAAGGCTAGTTTCTCCACATGTAAATATTTGGTTTCGGTAGTCGTGAGACTCCGACTCAAATAGTATATAACATGTTCATCATGTGAATCATTGTCTTGGACTAAAACCATAGAAATGGTAGAGTTCAAAGAAGCTAAGTATAGGAAATAATCTTGGGTATAGTCATGTGGAAACAACAGTCGTTTATGGGTTAAGGCAAGTTTCAAAGCCTCGATGAATTTGTTTACAGTATCGTCTCATACAAAATCGTAACCTTTTTTGAGAAGACGAGTAAATCCTTTCGTTAATTCAGTGTAGTTTGGAATGAATCAACGTAAAAAAAATTCCTTCCCTTGCAAAATTTGGAGTTGGCATAGTGTGGAAGGAGGAGGCATATTAAGAATAGCCTCAACCTTCAAGGGGTCGACCCGAATCCCATGTATGGGCACGATAAAACCAAGAAGTCATCCAGATTCCACACAAAAAACACATTTGTGTGGATTCAAACATATGCGATAATAACAACAACATAGGAAAATGGTTTGTAAATGTGTTGGGTGATCTTGATGATGCATGGAATGTGTCGACAGATCATCTAGATAGGGTTGTACAATGTGCTTAATGTCATGAAAAGCATAAGACATAGCGTGATGAAAAGTCACCCCAACATTTTTGATACCAAAAGGAAGTTTCTGGTATGCAAAGGTTCCCCAAGGAAAAATAAAACCATTCTTATGTTGATTCGTGGCTAAAATATTGCTTTGATTATAGCCAGAGAAACCGTCCATTAAGAAGAATATTTCACTCCCAACATAGTCATCAACAATATGATCAACGAAAGGGGTTGGATAATTGTCCTTGGGACAAGCTTTGTTTATATCCCTATAATCTACACAAACATGGATCATGCCTTGTTTCTTGTTAACCAGAACAAGATTGGACACCTAATCGGTCAAAGCCACAAGATAGAAAAAGCCAGATTTAAGAAGTTTTTCAACTTCAAGATTGATAGAAGCAACTTTATGTGGATGTATTGGGCGAACTCTCTACCGAACGATTTTAGCATTTGAGTAAGTATTAATCTTGTGCAAAACAATATCAGGATTAATACGAAGCATTTCTTCATAACTCCAGGAAAAAACATCACACAATTCTTGAAAAGGGGATTTATAAGTGAAAACCTCATTGGTAGAACATGAGGCACTGATATGCAAATTTTCCAAGACCCCAGGTTTAATCGATATGTCAAGAGGAATGGTAGGTGAAATGTTACTCAATTTCCCTTCATACAATTCATCGTGTGTTGACTTAGGAACATAAGAAATAACAACAATGGTAGAAATAGTCGAAATCCATTGGTAACTCTCTATGGTCTCTCATTCTAGGAAGAGAATAGAACGATGATCGAATCGTCCCATGGAGTATCTTCCATAGACATGACTGACAGGATCATCTCATCAATAGGAAAGATCACGTGGAATAGATCAGGAGATGTATCACAGAGAGAAGGAGGAGAAGGAGTTATCGATTGAATACCTTGATAAGCTTATTCCACTGGAATTAATGAAATTATGTCACTGTAACGAAGATAGACACTAGAGTTAGGTACTATCCATGGGTCATAAGACTCAGGGGTTTCATGAACAGAGTTTGAGATCATGTTAATTGAGGCGAAAAAATGAGGAGGAATATTGGGTGGTGGAATAGTAAAAGTACCCATCAAGGTTGAATATTGTAAAAGACCCACGCCGAAATTCTCATAATCGGGAGGTGTTTTCGAAATAAAAGGTACTTTTCTAGTACGTGAATCGAAATTAAAGAAGGCTAGTTGGCTGACAGTAATGAACTTTCCTTGGTGCGGGAAATGTAACACACATAAAAGAGTAGACAAAGCTTCACGCATGGAATCAATCCAACTACGACCAAGTAGAAGGTTGTAATCAAGAGGTGCATCAAAGACCTCAACCTCGACATTAACCTCTTTACCTTCTAATATAATAGACAACGAGGGAAGAACACCGTAAGGTTTAAACCCTGTACCATTGAAGGCCTTAAGAGTATTGTGTGACTCGGTAAGGGCAGGAGAGCCAATATCTTTCCAACAAGTAACAAACATAATGCAAGTTGAGGCTCATTCATCAATAACGGTCCGAAAAATATTTTTATTTTCCACAACAGCTTCGATATGAAATGCTAATTGAGGAGGAAGACTTGGAATATGATATTCCAAGTCAAATATTTATCAAATTGGTATTGGTAGGATCAATTCCACCAATATCCTTTAACAACAACTTCCATTGATTAGGTCAACTTTGAATGACTTTGAGAGACGATATCGTAGATGGTGCTTGCACAAGATCTTCTACAATACTATAATTTTGGGAAACGTGTGCATGAGGATTGAATGAATACTTTTGAACAACACCCTTGGGAGGAGGATGAAGAACTATATCTATGCATGGTCATTCGATATGAAGAGGACCATTTGGAGGTGAAGTTGGGGGAAGAGGTTGAACCAACAAAGGTGGTAAATCATCAACTTTATCTTTCGAGGGAGAATAATATTTGGATTGAGTTGCGACTACAACTTCATTCTTCTTGGAGTCACTAATACGCATAAGT
Organism: Picea engelmannii; assembly: GCA_009831015.1. Lineage (NCBI taxonomy): Eukaryota > Viridiplantae > Streptophyta > Pinopsida > Pinales > Pinaceae > Picea > Picea engelmannii. Next base: position 441,825 of record ML781541.1, read on the forward strand.
ACATAAGACATGGTAAGGAGAAGGTTGGTCATGGATGACCAATTGGGATTGTTTCTGAGAAGGAAAAGGTTTTGAGAAGACGATAGGTGTACAAGGTTTCCAGATCCCTTGGAGGAACTTAGTAACCTCAGCACGTTGTGGACAATATTTCGTGTAATGATCCTCACCAAAGATAAGGAAAATATAACGAGGTTTACGCTTATCTTTGTTATAAACAAGTTGTTGTCTGTATTTCTCAGATTGTTGATTATTATTTTTTTCCTCCTTATTCTTACGCTTCCCTTTATTTTTATTTTTATTTTTACCGGTAGGTGTAGATTAAACCGAATTAACTTCAGAATTTTTACTGGGAGAAGGAGTAGGAGTAGGAGTATTTTGTACATTAGAAGTGGTAGACTTGGGATTGGTATGAATGGCTTGTGTAGATTGAGTCTCAGCATGAAAGGTGACAATCACTCCATCAACAACATCAGAAGCTACTAAAGGTGTTGGGGTAGGATTCATAAAAGGATGAGGAGCATTAGGGATCAAGTCATATAATGTGCCCATTTGCGAATAAATGAGATCTAGATATTGGGCATGACTAATCACCTTCTCTTCAGTGATGACACCACCCATGGACACATCACGGGCTATAGGACCAATGGGTGATTTGGTAAACCACTCGGTCAACAGTTGATCAAGAAGGGGAACTTTGATTAAGCATATCCTCCTCCTCCACTCATGGATATGATCAAAAATATGAGTGGAAGAGGATTGTTTAAAAGAGCTCAAAATTTTGGTTCCTGTCTCATATCAAATAGGAAACTAGTAATGTGTTAAGAATTCCACGACTAGGGTATTGAATTCATTAAAGAATCCTCCTAGTAATTAAATATACCATTTGGCTACCGAACTCATGAGAGTTAATTGGAAAAGTTGTAATCTTATAGAGTCATCCATCAATTAGTTGGACGAACACCAAAGATGGAAATTCATGACATGATTATTTGGGTCTTCTCTCAATCGACCGTCAAACTTAGGAATGTCAGATGGTAATTTGGCTAGTATGAAGGGCCAGTAAGGAGAATGAAAAATAGGATCATTCAAAATCCTAGATAAATTCGATAGATCCAAAGTAGCAAGGAAAGGCAACTGTCTGTTCACTTGAGGAAACTGGTAGTTTTAAGGAGGTAGTCCTATAGGTATACAAGTAGGACCATAAGTAGTCTGTAGACAGTTTGACAATCCTAACAGATTTGGTTGTGGAGGGTTTTGATTCAAATATCCAACAGGGTTTAGTTGATTAGGTATGTTCCCTTGGAAATGAACACTAGACTAAAAATTTTGACCCCAAGTAGGATTCATAGAACTCGGATACGGTTGTCCGAGATTAGGGGGCACAAAATAATTAACTTGAGGATGTTTCCCTCCAGACGGTTGTTGATTCTCTTGGAAAGGAATATTCCAAGGTTGAGATTGTAATGCAGGTATACTTTCCCATAAAATGGGTTATGGGCTCCAACTTCAGGTTTCCACCCAAACTGAGGTTGTCCCCCAATTTTAGTTTTCCCCCCAAATTGAAGTTTCCCCCCAATTTGAGGTTGGCCTCCAACATGAATCTAGAAACCAGAAGTGATAGAATGACTTGTGCCTTCAATTGGATTGGAGCCACTAGGGATAGGATGACTAGATCCTCTAGAAAAAGGTGGAGGAGGAACGTAAGGCCCCCCGGAGAGAACCTGGGTAGGTGTAGGAACAAAATGACTAGCAACATTATACCTAGGAGGAACAAAAATATTAGACCCTCCAGATGGATTCTGCGTAGGGACAATGATGGAAGTATTCAAAGAATTATACCAAGGGGTAAGCGATATATTTGATCTAAGAGGAAGTGGTGTTCCAATAGGAGCTTGAGTGATGACCACATTTCCAGCAGAAACAGTCGTAGCTTGTGGGATCATGGTATAGTTGGAGATCTAGAGAGGAAGAATCGAGTGAGAACCAATTAATAATTGGTATGGAACTATGAAAACATTATTGGTTGTTCCAGTGAAATGATCTAAAGTTACTATATAACTAGCTGAAGTCATAGGCATTTGTGATGCCAGGAATGCTAGTTTATCAAAAATATTGTGTCTTGAGGAATCTTTCTGAAAGACTCCAGTAGTGCGAACCAAGGTTCTAAATGACTCACTTTGAAAAAGTGGATCGTCTACTCCAAACTCGATGTTAGTTCCAACAGGTACTTCAATATTTTCATCAACAACAAGTTCTCTCGAAGAATTCATCCGGAGAAAATGTGGATCTTGTATAACACTCAATAACGAATTTACAGGAAGTATGAATTCCTCTAAAGGATTGAACTTCCAATCTCATAGGCTACTTCATTATTGAATTCTCCTTTAGGTGAGCTCTCTGGTGAGTTAGGAACCAAAGGGATTTAATCTTTCGTATCTTTCGGAGGTATCCCTTGCATCCTACATGAATGGTGATGGTCGATGTTGGCCACACCAAATAAAGAAGGAAACAAATCTATGGCCAACTAGAGAAACAAACAACACTCACTAATAAAATCTAGAAATCAAGCCAAGAAAACAAACATTCTTATTTTGAAGTCTCTATTTGGTGATGAAATCCAATGTCGTGAAATCAAGACAAGAAGGGGTTGGGATAAAGCGGGTGGAAAATCTACGTTAATGATCTTCTTAATGAACTTACACCCTATTGCAAGCTCCCACACATAATCGTGGGTATACCCTCCAAGGATCCCAAGTAAGTTTGGATAACATTGATTCCAAGTACTGTGAAGACTTTCCCCTCCATAGTCACCTTGTGTAAAGACCCTAAAGATATAGGCTACTAAGGTTATCAATTACGACAATGATTCCTAGGGAAACAATTGACAGTCTGATCCACACGCAAAGGCAAAGTATCTAGCCTGAAATCAACTCGAGAAGGTCCTCATGGGATTTTGTTCTCAAGTAACCCCCAATAATACGTGAAATATCTACACCAAGACCGAAAAAGTAGGGTGATTAACTCTGTCAGTCCTAATTCGACCTCATGATTGACCCTTGTGTTAGAAGGGCTTCCCAGGACAAAATGTAGCAAGTGGATTTGAACTCTCCATATCACAAGATACTATTTTGTGTTTTGATGATTTGGAGAGTGTGCCTTACAACCTATTCCAAATTTCTATCCTAGATAATGTTGGTGAATAGAATTTCTAGAAAATAAAATTTGCTAATAAATTTTAAAATTACGTTGTATTTTAAAGGTTGTTGTTTACTCAAAAGGGAGACAGAAATGAAACTGATGATGTATGTGACCTTGACCCAATAAAATGAAAGAAGA
>ML781541.1:477859-490452 GCA_009831015.1 Picea engelmannii
GACCTGGAACTTTCTTATTTTGTAATTCTTTTCTTTAATTATCTTCAGGGCCTACATGTACTTCCTTCTTCAATTCACTTTGTCATCTTCAAAAATTCATTTCTCCTCAACCATGAGAATCCACGTGACATGCCACATACCACTGAAAACAACATGATGTATACTATCCATTCATGGGTGTTGTATATGCATTGTCCTTCATGTCCAAATAACTTTATCAATCTTGCAGTCCAAAACCCATGACTAGGGTTGACATCAATGACAACAACCAATCTTCCAAAAACATCATCATTGTCACTATCACTTTCACTATATTTGTTATTGTCACTTTCTTTGTCACTGTCACTGTCACTAATATAGATACATCATCATAATCAAATATGATACAAACAAAATAACCTATGCCAATATCACCAATAACATATCTCAAAACATATTCCCAACATAGCCAATATATTCCTCAAACCATGTGCCACGTATGTTCCAAAATATGCCTCAAGCATGTGCCATAACATTCATGATAAACCATAAACCATGTACCAAAGATATACCTTTAATCATGTTCTTAAAATAAACATCATTTGTCTATATCCATGTTCCAAAGACTCTCCAATATATTCCTCAAGAATATACCATAATCATCAATATTTAACCCTCAAAGCATACATAAATACATACGTTTAATGATGTAACAACCTAGTGCATAAGATATCTACTCATCATACCTTCCTCAAATTCACAATCATCAAACTGGGTCCACATAGAAACTAGGTCCACATTGTTCCACATAGAAACTGGGTCCACATTGGTCCACATACAAACCCCAATATCACTTCTTAAATTTATCTTGAACATATGATTGAGACTAGTTTCTGGATTAGTTACAAATCCTAACTTCCAACAAGTATAACTTCGTACCTATAATGAATAATGGTATGAAACTTGTAACCAATATTATTTTATATCTTCTATAAAATTCTTCCAAGTTGTGTTCCTTTATTAGTCATTGAAAAGATGATATAACGAAAATGACAAACCTTCTTGAATTTTGGCCTATTCTCAAGAGCGAACTTGTACAAAATTCCACACTCTTAATATTTGATATCTAATTATGAAAGTCACACAAAGAATATGAAGAATGTATTATTTCCAATACAATTTGTCTCATATAATTTGGATCCTCTATGAAGAAGTTATGATTTGTTTACCCGGAACACTTGTTTGAGACTAGTTATAGGACTAGTCAAAAACCCTATCTTCCACATAGTGTATGTCCAAAACTACAATGACCCAGAAGAAAAAATGCATACTATAGGTACCTTGATATGTCTTCTCAATACAATCCAAGGATATATATCTGAATCATTCTAGAAAAATAGTTATAGAAAAAATGGTAAGATGACCTTTAAAAAACATACCTTAGAACAAATCATCACAAGAATTCATCTTCCCTTGGAATTTCTCCCTTCTTCACTTCATCTTACCTTTGCAATTCACTTCCAATATTGTGCTAAGAGATAAAAATATTGAATTATTAAAATGAGAGGTTATTAACGGGTATTTATACTTTTCCAAGTACCTACTTTACTTGACTTTAGGGCCAACTTGTAACTTCTCTGACCATACTTCAAGGCTTGCATCTTTAAGAGGCCATCCATTCTCAATCGTGAGGAACCACGTGGTGTTACACCTACAATTGGAAACGACATGACGAGTACCATCAATCTATAGAGGTTTTGTATGCAATTAAAATTTCCTTCATACTCTCTTTTTTATCAATCAACTTCGGGCTTCATGACCACAACTTTGGGGATTCCTAACCACTTATCCATATTTCCAATGCTTCTTGTAGACTTCAGGGATTCTTAACCACTTATACATATTTCCAAGGCTTCTTGTAAAATTATTCAAATCGTCTTCTCATGACCACACCTTCGGGGATTGTTAACCACTTAGACATATTTACATGAGTTCTTGTAAGCTTATTCAAATTATATTCTCGTGAGGGAAATTCATAAAGCTACACCATAAAGGGACCACTTTGGAGACTTCTTCAAATACACCCATCACTTCTAGAGGCTTCTAGACGTCTTCTAGGATTGGCATCACCCATTGCTTATAGGGGATTTTGGGGCTTCATCTAGGGTTGACATCAATGACAACCAAATTTCCAACAGTCTCCCCCTTTTGAATTGATGGAAACACTCATACTCCACCTGTGACCATTTCTCCCCCTGTCTTCATGCACTCTGATTTTTCTCTCCCCCTTTGAAATCAATGGAAAAGGGTAATTCCCTCTTATAGTATACCTTCTTTTAACAGTCTCACTCCTCCTATCTTCATGATGATGATATTTCTCTCTTAATTTTGTTCTTTCTCTCCCACTTTGACATTAAGGGTAACTCCCTCTGATGATTTCTCTCCCCCTATCTTCTTCTGCAAGATGTCATGTAGATCAATGTGAGACTTATTATATATGTTTTTTTTCCTCTCTTCCGGTTCTCATTGTCCATTGGTTATTCCTGTTATTATAATGAATGACGTATATTAAAATAATTCATGTCAATTTTAGTCATCACTTGAATTCAATTCTTCATGACTTTTCATGTCTTCAGTGAGTTGACATCAATTACATAATCATTCAACAATTTTCCCTTGACAATACAACTCCTCTTGATGGTTTCTCTCACCCTATCTTTATGTGCCTCTCACAACTTGCCTTAGTTGGTTCCACCTGTCAATGTGATTCTTTTCTGAGTCATATTCTTTTATGAACATTCCTCTTTATCATAATGTCAATGAGTCTTTCTGAAATTCCTCTTGAGCCCATTCTTTCATCCACTATAATGTATTTCCTCTGGTTCATGTCAAGTATTTTCTTCTAGACCCTCCAAACATATAATGGATTCATATATGTCCATATGTCACAAACATTTTCCAAGACTCTGCTACTCAACTATACATAATGATGACTAATATTCCACTTCATTGTTCTGAGATCATTTTTGAATCTGTTGCAACTAATCACTGCATATTCCTACGCCTCAAGTTGAATGAATTATGTCCAAAAGTATTCTCTATATTCAAGTCAAAATCAGAAAGTATTCATGGGGACAAAAAATGATCCTTAATAAACCAATATGTCGCAAGACATTTTGTACCTATTCCATCAAACCATTCTAAATCCACCTTCCAAAATATTCAAACAAGTCATACTGCCCGAAAGATAGTTCTCCAATACGTAATAGTTGCTTCTTAGACTCCCCCTCTTCAATATTCACATTATTAGGATTATCCAAGCTAGATGAATTATTAAAATATATAAGTTTGGTCTACAGGAAGATCATCATTTTGAATTATGAAATCTTCCTCTTTACTTGTAGATTCATCATGATCTCATAACTCTGCAAATCCTATGAGTATGATCTCTCGGAGTTTTTCATTCACCTGTTCTTCCTATTTTTTATTTTATTCTCCAAACCTTCTTGTACCTTATATTAGTGTTTTCCTTTATCGAAGAATCCATCATGATTCTACAATACCGAGTTATGCGTCCATGGTTGTGGAATTTGTAACATTCAATATTCTAGGGAGATGCATAAACATTTATTACCTGAACATTTATTCCATACACTCTGAAATATATAGCTTTATGTCCAAAGTTATTACAAGTAAAACAAAAACCATAAAAGAAACTTTGATACCTGGGAGTGAACAATCTTCTTTGTGGTGTTCCTTCTACATTCATTCCTTAGATGATCTTCTCTTATGTTATTTCATTCACAATGATTGAAGCTTATTTGATACCTGGAAGTAGAAGGTCTTCTTGGATATCCATAACTTTTGTAATCTTCTTCTTGAGTCTTATCCATTTCTAGAATGTTCTCCTTTAAGGGCTTGCATGCTTCCTTCTTGATAGAGCCTATAATGACTTCCACATAGCTATTAGTCCTCTCTTCATTCTTCCTTTCCAACAACCTGTAAAATTTATCTTCAACTTTCTTTACTCGTAGTGTGGATATTCCTTTGATATTGACAACTTGAACCCTTAATGTGACGATTTCTTATTCAAGCTTCTCACAATATTCTTATTTCTTCATCATCTGGATGTTCATTACTTCTTCCATTGTCTTTGATTCTTCAAGTTGGGTCTTCAAGTAGATGATTAGTTCTTCAAGTCTTCTTTATTTTTTACTAAGTTATGTTTCAATATTTTTTAAGTCCTCCAATATTTCCTTAAGATGACTTGTCAAAATTTCTTCTCTCTTCTCTCTTTCCTTTCTTTGTGATACTATTTCAACTTCTAAATACCATTTTTCTTCCAATTGGTTTTTGAGTGTTTCTTCAATCTTTTTGGCTTCTTCTACTTGGACCTTTAAGTTCAGAATTATTTTTTGGACTTCTTCATAGTTGGAATTTTGAGAACCTTTCTTTATCTTGATCAATTCTTCCTTGAGTGACATGTTTTTCTTCCTTTCTCTTTTTACCTCACTTAAGGTGTTGATTAGTTCTTATTCAAGATCTACTTCACCTTCTTCTTCTTAAACTGTCTGACATGATGGGTTTCTTTCTTTGGCATATTATTTATCTTGATCAACATGTTTTGTCTCTTTGATAAGAGGATACTCCTTAAAGTATATATTATGTATCTTATCCCAAAGATATTTGGATGATGAACATTTTTCCACTTTGACGTTTACTGAATCAAGTGTTATAGGATTTTTCCCCTATGACTTTGGGTCGTGTCACAACAGAGCTTGACCATTTACAAAATATAGAACCTACCCTCACATACAAAACTTTCAATTAGATAACTACCTAATTATACAGGAGACATAAACCCACACCTTTTATCCTATTAGTTGATGTTGTTCTTCACTCTCAACCCTCGACCCGCTCCTGATATTTGTCAAAAATAATGTATAAAAGGAGATCAAGAAAATCATGCAACAAGGTAGTTATAGGATAAAATTATACATGTAATATATAGATAAATTCAAATATGTGAATAAAATTGACATACATATGTAAATTGAACAATATCACACAAGTATGGAGGGAAATATAACTCTTTTATTAGAAACAGTTGAAATGAGTGGTTACAACCTGACTCCAACCATTAGCATTTCCTCAAAGGAAACCACCCACGTTCCTCCAATGGTCCTTCAAGCATCAAATCAACATGATTTCCCTTCCTTGGATGACTTAATAGGGATAGTAACACACCCTATAGTCACATACGAGAGAGAAAGGAGTACTAGAAAGAAAGTTCCATAATCAAGGAGATGATACTTAGAGGATAGGGGAGATAGGGAAGCTTGCAAATTGTTTAGAATAACTTTGCACCTTTTTTTTCCTCCTCATTCATGACCCCAAAGGTGAGTTTATACCATGCTCAAGGAGTTGAGGTTGTTGAATTCCATTGTGTACAGTCACAGGGGAGGTTAGGAATGCGCCCAACTGAAAACCCTTCCCGAAAAAGTGGAATTATTTTATTTTTCACATTTGTTTAGGGAATCCTCGAGTTGCACACTAGAAAGGTGTGGACATCCATAGTTTTCACACTAGTGACCCACAAATGGAAAAAACAATGTTGTTTTTTTACATGATTTGATGCAGGAGGATGTGATTTACATTTTCAAGATATGGAAAATAACTAAGACATCCCAAAAATACAATGATGTGGAGAATTGTGGTATAATAGATGTCCCCTAATGTGTGAGGTCAGAAGGGAAACTAATGGTCCAAATACATTATAATTCTGAGAAGTGAGGATGCATTGAATTATATCTAATGAAGGTTCTCAAATAGTTGTTCCAAGAACAAAAAMCATTAGCAGAGATCAAGTAAGAGTATTATTTTCCCATGTCGAGCATACCCATGCTTAGGAGTGATGTAGGCATGGCCACCAAATCAAGTATACTGTGGATCCATTGCATATATAAAAGTATGAATAATTTACATGGCCACGAAAAATACACAGTGGATCCATGTGATATATATAAAGTAGTAAACATGGCCATGAGAAATACACAGTGGATCCATGTAAAGTAGATCATATCCATGAATGGATACAAAATGGAGTTATGTCTCAAAATCAAATCAGACGATATATAGAGTAAATGGAGTGAACAATTTGATCCTCTGCAAGTGCCAATGTCTTAGGGGTGTTACAATATGTCGGCTAGGAGCACAAAATATGTGATGCTTATACTTTACTCAAAGTATTCAAAATGATATTTTTTGGTACAATTCTACAGCATGTGAATATATGTGTTTGGTTCAAACACATTGAGATACCATTTTATTATAGGTCATTGATGTATACCATTAAAAAACATGAGAAGACCTATTGATGATGATAATGGGCATCAAGGTACCATGTTAAAATATAACAAGTGTGAATTAATGATTTGATGTCGAACACCTGGTAGAATCTATCGATCAGAGGACATAGATGTATTCACACTATCAATATTGAGGGAACTTTCCACTAATTAATACAAGCCCCAAGGTACCAAACATGAATCTAGATACCTATCCTAGATAAAGATGTGTTGAATTCGATAAGAAGATATCCATTGGAAGGAAGGCATTAAGTTATCCTCCATCATCCAGCATGAGGGGTAGTAGAAGGACAAATATTTAGAAGAATTCAGACAAAAAGATTGTAAGGACCATACCGAGGTATGACTCCAACATGCACCATATGTAATACAACATGACATAGACTCTCTTAATAGTATCAAATAATGGATATTACTGAAAAAGACGATGAATCCACTAACAGGGTGAAATGGACACCTAGGCACCACACAAATCCCTATGTGTGATGATTGTTGTTGACATCAAACACAAGGAAAACTGCTCAGTCAATGACCAATGATGGTTTGTCATATGTTGAGTGCAAGATCGCATATCAATGATGAAAATAGGTCCAAGGTGAAACTATGGTTCATACTCTTAGAGTAATGTGTCAGAGTCGATAAGATAACACTTTCCAACAAGAAGTCAATGAAGACTTTCTATACTAGAATGAGTGAGATACGAAGATACTTGGTGATGATGAGATGTACTTGACTGACACGTGAAGGCCAACTTGAAAGGTCAGAGACTTTCTACAGAATGGTCGACTTAGGATGAAACTTCCCTTGAACAAACGTATGAAACGTTATGTGACTAAGGACGCATGGATTATAAACTGGGATACATTTGTGATACAAGAGGAATCAACAAATGATTCATATGTTTGGAAGAATAACCAACAAGGGAGATTATGCTCATAAACGAGAAAAAAATCTCCTAAATGCATACTAAACCCCAAAATATTGAGACACTAACTCAAAATTGTTATTTTTTCAAGGGACACGAGACTTTTGGAAACAAAAGAGATAGACGTTGTCCCCCCTCTTTTTATTTTTTGTTTTGTTTTTTTTTCATGTTATTAAATCCAGAAAGGGAATAAAAGAATTCTATATTATAGTGGAGGAAATAAGTTTCGCAGAAAAAAAAAACTAGTTCCAAAGAACAAGGAACATACATATGCTCAATGCAAGGAAGAATGTGTAGGATAAGGACACTCAGGGAATGTTTCCTCCAAGGCTAAGGTTTCGAGTCACAAAGTCATAAATTGCAAGGCTAGAAATTCGTACGAATGCATAATAAAATGGTTCAACAACAACAAGCTAAAGCTGACATTAGGACTAGAAGCATGACAAAACTACTGCCAGAAAAAGAGATAGACGCTTTCCCCCCTCTTTTTAGTTTTTTTTAGTTTTTTGTCTTTTTCATGTTATTAAATCTTGAAAAGGAATAAAATAATTCTATAGTACATTTGAGGAAATGAATGTCACTAGAAAAAAAACTAGTTCCAAAGTGAAAGGAATGTACCTATTCTCAATGCAAGGAAGCATGTGCAGGATAAGGACACTTGGGGAATTTTTCCTCTAGGTTTAAGGTGTCGAGTCACAAAGACATAAATTGCAAGGCTATAAACTGGTAGGAATGCATAAGAAAATGGTTCCACAACAATAAGTTGAAGTCGACATTAGGCCTAGAAGTGTGAGTAGTTAATATGAAACAAAATTACAACTCAACAAGTTTTTGGAATCCCCGTGGGTGAATTATCCAAAAAACGATTGAGAGGAAGTCATGAGGACTCAATGAAAATACATGGTGGGACTAAACAAGGCTTCCGAGCCTATGGAAAAGAATGCAACATGGATTTCAAAAGGCTAGTGAGGTACTAACTAGGACAGACATGAAGAGGTAAGATATACCATTCGTAATGAAAACTTTAAAGAAACTTGAAGGAATGATGTCATGAATGAATGGGGTGGACCCTATGGTATATAAGTGAGAGATACGGATAAATGAATTGTGTATGTGGAAATGACCTACTCTACACACGAGTAAAAAACAAAATACCTACTGAAGAATCCAAAAAATGTTCTGACATAAGTATCAACATGCGTTAGGGGGAGTCCCATAGGTAATGGCTAAAACAATACTAAGAAGAAGATACACAATTTCAATGCAAAGTCATGGTGGGACTAAAAAAGACTCCCTAGCCTAATATAAATCTTGCAACATGAGCACTAGAATATAAAGAAGTTCTAAATTAGGATGCCCATGGAAGGTAAGCTCTACCACATGAAGTACGACACTTATAAGCAACAGAGAATGTTTCTCATCGCAACTCAGTGGGGTTGATCCTAAGGAAAAATGAAACAGAAAACATATAATGAAAAAATGCATGGAGGGGAAAATTTAACCTATATGCTAGTTTCGAGATCATTATATGTCAGAACAGATCGACATGGAACAAAAAGGTACCAAATAAAATGTCTCCAAGGTCTTGTATATAAGACTAAAAACACTTACCTAGAAGTTAATAAGTCCATTATAGAAACCTATGATAAAAACGTGTGCTAAGGGATATGAACCTTGAAAACAATAAACCCTAAAAGTAGAATATGTACAAAGGACCAAACAACCTTACGACCTATGCATAGTAGTTTTCTAGGTAGATCCCATCACTAGGCTCAAGCCAAAGGATTCTTTGGTAACCAACCTTTAAAGTTTCAAGTCCAGGAGGAGGTCGAAGATCCATAATCATAGCTTCTAGGATAGCCTTATCTTAAGGAAACTCAACATCCATGAAATCGTGGCTCAACAACACACAAATACTAGAGCTTGAGGTCTTACAAATAGTAAGATCAACCTCATAATGAAATTCCAAATTACTCAGACCAGGAGGGGAAAGCAAAGTCTTACATTCCCCCATTGGATAAAAAAATTGATCAATTGATGAGACCTTGTCTTGAGAAGGTGAACATAACTATAAATATCCTTTCTCGGAAGAAATTCAAAAATGAGGATAAGACACAAAATAATTCACCCGTGGTAGGGAAGAGTCTACTCAAACAATAGGAACACAAAAAGGACAACCCTGAGCTAAAATCAAAATAGAATGGTGATTATAAGATGAAATATGATCAATAGTGACAATGCTTCCATTGCAAGGGAAATGAATCAAACAAAAGAGTGTAGACACCGATCCTTCATTGCATAAACATAATCACACCTAAGAAGCATATTGAATTCTAAATGGATTGACACCAATAAAAAAATGATCAGAATATCCTTTCCACCTAAAGTGATAGGAAACTGAGGATGAATCCCTAGAGATTCATTAGGTGTTCTATTGAAAGCCAAAAACTCACTAGTAGATGACACAAGATTGGGATAACCCAATGCTTTCCAAACCGAGGAGGATAAAATACTTGCAGAGGATCCTTCATTTAAAACAAATTGAAGAACACCTTTTAACATATATTCAACTAGAACCATTATCTAGAAAGGCAGAGAAGAAATAAGGTGAGGCTCTACAAGATCATTCCAATCAAAGGAAATCATCCTAGGACTTGGAGGGAGCGTACTCAAAGAGAGTGGAATTCCCCATTGTTCAAAAGGTATTGAACTAGGAATTCTAAAGACAAAGTCAAAAGATGCATCACTCCCAGAAAGAAGAGTCGGATCGGATGAATATTGCGTCAGCTCAACCACTTTGGAAGACTAGTCACTCTCCAAGAGAAGAGTGGGATTGGATAAATATTGCATCAATGCGACCACTTCCTCAACCACTGGTTGACTAGGATGCGAGACAACATGTTCAACAAATGGATGAACCCAAAAAATGAGAGCAGTGTTAGATAAATATTGCATCGACATGACCACTTCATCAACCGATGATTGAAAAGATTGTTGGTAAACCAAAGGTGACTCAGAAGTAGAAGGGCCTTCAAACAAGGACCATGCTCTTCATACCACATCAATAGCAGGCAAACCATGAGTAAGGTGATATCCTTTGCAATGCTTACAAGGGAACTTGGGCTTATATCCTATTCATCTAGGGTTCTCAATAGTATCAATTCCCCCAACATGACTTCGTGATGCAGACCCCACCCTCTCACAAGGTTCGCTCGACCTCCCAGTCTAGGATTGTTCTAGTTGGGAGATGAAATTAGCTCACATGCTCCCTCCAAGCCCAAAATATTAATGCACAGGTCCTTAAAACCTTCTTCCTGAGTGTAATGTTTCCTTTTTGGGAGTCCCTGAGCACTTATAAATCCTCCGTGGAGAATGAGGGCCAAAACCGTGGGCCAAATATTCTTCCCCCAAAAATTTCGAGACTTCGAGACCTTCCTATCCCTCTTATCTCTTAACACAAATTCCCTGAACTACCGAACACTAGGCCGCTATATCAATGGTCCAAAATGAGTGTCAAGATTGATGACCCAAGTTATGTTTTCAGGCTTTGGAGATTTTTTCGTTAGTCGTAAAAAAAAACAACACTTTATATTTCCCAATGCCGAATAAGTTCTCCTACCTCCACGTGTCACCTCCTAGATCGATGACTAGGATACCTTTCGGTGATTTTATCCTTGTCTCCACAACACTTTGATTTCCCCGAAGTGATGAGTTGCTGGACTACAAGATCTTATTCCATGCATCATCTCCAATGAACAATTGGGATTAACTCCTGGGCTTCAGGCCTCCGCAAGTCTCCATAGCACTATGCTATGTTTTATATGGAGTGTTGGACCTCTGGATCTACTACCATGTACCCTTCCTAAAATCAACGGTCTAGGTATACTCCGAAATTTGGGACTCCATAGAGATCAATCTACTCTTCCTTCTATTCTCCCAAAGTATCTATCCTCTATACTGCCTGATATGACGACGCCTTTTCTTCATGATGGGTGGCTTGGATGAACTCTGGTATTCAATACTTTGGGAGTTATTCACTCCTACTTCCTCCAAAATGCTAATTCATCAGACTACATGATCTGTTGACATGTGTCCCCTCTTTTTTTAAATGAACATGATTCACTCAGGACTTCGGGACTTTGGGGTTCCCTACTTCTCCGCACAATGAATCCTCCAAATATGTGAAGTCTAAAGGAATTTACCGATTAAACTTCACGCAATGCCTTCCTATCCAATCCCTATCCTTTCTCCTGAAACCTCCCAAATAGATATTGACCGTAGATATTCCATGTTTGATAACTCCTCCTTTAAAATTTATTTATGACTTCTTCGAACGTGTGAAGTCTTAGAGAATTACAGGGTTAAACCCCTTGCTACTTATCTAGATATGAGGGTAACAAAATACCCTGGATCCTCCTGATCAAATCTCCACCGTTCAAATTTTAAACAACAAATATTCCCCTCCTTGAAGACTCTAACTGATATCCTTCCTAAGCTTGACTACACAAGATAAAAACAAATCTTTGGTGCCCTCATGTGCGCTTCTCTGGTATTTGAAATATCTTGACTTAGAAATTTTCTAAGTCCCTCCAGGGAACTCTTATGCTCGCTATCTCTCCTGAAATTTTTTCCTTGAAGTATTTAAGACCTATAGCGCACTCCTTGCGTCCATGAAACTTTTGAGAAATTCTTGGACTTAGATATTTTGAAGAAAATATCTCTTATGCACTCCTTGCGCTTGTCCTTTATGAATCGTCTTAAACACTTAAATAAAATGTTTTCCCGATGCACTCATTGCACGGGTCTTCTCCAATCTTTTCTCTCCTCTTAGGAACTGTGCATTCTCTGCACTTCAACTAAATAATTGTGCACTCCTTTCACTTCCACTGTAAATTCACGTTATCTCTCCTGATCTTCTGAGTCTATCTCGACTCAGCCTATGCACTCCTTGCGGGTTTTGTGCACTCCTTGCACCAGGAATATAAAAAGAGAAAACTAATGAAACTTATAGAGACATCAAAGGTTTACATAGTTAACCATGAAGAACATATTCATGCATAAAATATACATAAACAAATAAAACACAGAGAACATAAAGAAACATCACATGTACTCAAATAACTTAGATGAACACAACACCATACAATTGGAATCAAAACTCTTTGTTTGTATTCATTCAGTAAAATATGTACATGGACTCATACATTTCTCTGCAATTCCTCATAAGCTTCAACAAATATCTCAGCATCAATAACAATAACATTCAACAACAACTATAATATTCATAAACCTCTACAATAACAATCAACAACCTCATTTGG
>ML781542.1:7659-40963 GCA_009831015.1 Picea engelmannii
GTGCGATCACATGCTTTCAGAATCTTATGTTAGAGATCTCCCTCAAAATAAAATATGAACAGGCACAGCTCTCAGGCAGCTGATAGCTACCATGCAACCAAGAATCCAAGACCATGCCAAACAAAGCTTGAGTAGACACCAACATAACACGATTCCTAATTTTATGACAACTGGTGCAGAATATTCTAACTGGGCAAGTTCTTTAACAAAGTCAGGTCTAAAGTTTAAACATCTGCAATTACATTATTATCTTATGTTAGAGATCTCCCTCAAAATAAGATATGAACAGGCACAGCTCTCAGGCAGCTGATAGCTACCATGCAACCAAGAATCCAAAACCATGCCAAACAAAGTTTGAGTAGACACCAACATAACACGATTCCCGATTTTATGACAACTGGTGCAGAATATTCTAACTGGGCAAGTTCTTTAACAAAGTCAGGTCTAAAGTTTAAACATCTGCAATTACATTATATTTTAGACTTGCAGTCTTTTAAAAACCAACCGAGAAAATACAAGGAAAACTGATCATTGCTCTCATAATTTTTTTCTATGAGGCAACACACTGAGATGAAGGTAAATACCTATCAAGATGAACAAGATGAACAGAAACCCTGGTAAGTGTTAACTGCCAGAGCCTTGCGCCTCACTGCATTGGGCACTAATCAATTCTGTAAGTGCAATCTGTAAAATTTCAAGTTGAATCACGTTAACCCACTCAAGAACCTTTGCATTGTTCACGAACCGGACAAACCTTTGGCTATACAATACAAAACATGCATAATAAGGCTCCGATTTGAACCCAATGCTCATATGGACAGATCCCATATGATTTATACCAGATGGGAGGGTCAAATTTCTCCCAGAAATCCCCTTGTTCTTTGGAAATCGGGTAAAGGGAAGATTGTAGCTTCCCAGTGCCCATATCACAAAAAAAATTGGGGTGAATTAAACCATAAACCCTGATTTTACCAAACGGGAAGGCGAAGATGTTACTAGAAATTCCCATATTTCTAGAAATGGTGCAAATAAAAGCTTGTAGCTCCAAATTTCAGCCGTGAAATATAATTTTTTTCTCTCTCCCTCATAAAATCATAAAAACATGGGCTAACCCTCTATATGATTTTTCTTTTAAAATAAATTGAGGGCTAATGATATAAGTTTTAAAAAGTCACTCCAATACAAAAAAAATTCTCTCAATAAAAATTTGGAGGCCCTTTAATTTCGCCCATGAGCGAAATTTTTCTCCTATGGATTTGAAAGGTTGATGACACAGTTTCATTAACACCTTGAATAGGCTTTGGTTATCTTGAACTGCCAGCCTTAAGTTCTTCAACACATGGCTGGCACACATGCACCTTTATGTCTTAAACAGTGAACACAACAGAGGAATATTTGCATCAAGGATTTGTCCAGCGACACTGGCCAGTCACACCATACTATAACAATCAAAATGATCAACCAATCCATTAACAACAAACATGTAATATGAGGACGACAATCAGTCCAAAAGGGAGAAATGATCTTCCTTCATCAAAGCACCAGATCATCAAAATCCAGTCAGCCAAAACTCAATCTTTTGTGATGAAAATCACAAGCGAATCCTTGTAACATCTACATTCATTCTGCAAATATCTGAGTCATGTGATGAAAATCACATGTGCAACCCTTGTACAAAATGGTGGATAACATAACCCACAAAAAAATAAAAATGCGAAATCATTCAAACTCCGTTGAGAAAGGAAAATTACTTTTATACATATTTAGCAATCTTAGCATGTGATACTGCCCCCAGTAAACACTTTTTATCCTATTATGGGTTTGATGTGACCTACAATTCAGTATGCCATTCTTGTACTTGCTAGTATATGTGAGACTTGATGTATGTCTTTTTGTGTGAGATTTGTTCCAGGATTCAATTAGCCCATGTCTTTCTTTTTCTCAATGATTCACAATATAAGCTCAAGCATTCCCCCTCTGTAAATTCATTTCCTCAGGAGTCCATCCTAGCTAGTGCAACGATTTAGGAAAGAAAAGTCCAAGTCACTATATTTCCTTTTCACGGAGACCTACGACTGTATCACTTGGGTAAGATGTAGTCCTTAAACAACAAATACACATGGGATTATAGGTTTGTGTCTTTCGCCCATCATCTTCACTTTCTACAGTGATAAATTTGTAATCAATACTAGTCACTAAACCATCTAGCTCATTGCAAGCTTACCCAAAATCACAAGCTCATGGTATCCAGGAGCAGGATAGAGGTTCTCATAGTGATGGAAGACCAATCGACTTCATGGAAGAGTAATGGAAGAATAAACTCTTCTTTTCAAAATACACATTATATATCTTGTCTCATGTGAGACATATTTGTCTTTTGACAAAACACCCAAGGAATTAAATTTGGAAACATCTAGCAAGGTGGTGGCGAGTTTCCTTAATGACACATGATCAAAAGGTAAGGAGTTATTGAGTTAAAAAAAAGAAAGGGAATCCGTTTCATCTTCCCTCTCAACCGACTCCGTTTCATCTTCCCTCTCATGGACTCATATCTCCCTTGTGTTCTGTTAGCACTTGAAATTGTTTGGTAGCAAGGTAACTAGTAAACGGACCATTGTCACCACAGTCCAGTTCCTCTACACTTTGAGCTAGTGCATCCAGTTCCTCTACACTTCGAGCTAGTGCATGCTAGCCACATGAGGGACTTCTTGAATAATCGATGTCAAATATGAACACTAACTTGCCAAAACAAACTCAGATCTGCAAAACTAACTCATTGTGAACTACCTTTCTACCTAAAAAATAAGTGATCAACAAGCTAAAAGGTGTAGATTTAAACTTAAATATGTCCTTTAAAAGTTGTTGTCCATAGAAATCCAATGTTTGTACCTTCAAATCTGCAAGATAAACCTACAAAGATGCAAGTACTACCATTGTAAAATGCAAAAAAAATGTTGTTTATCAATTCTAAATGGATTGGTGCGTGATTCTCAAAGGGCTACGAATCAATGGAGAAAATAGAAAATCACACAAGCAGAGGTTAAATCTGAGTTGTGCAACTCAGAAAAGGATAGAACCACCGAACTAATACATCCATGATGATAAATTGACCGCCAAAGCATTTCACCTTTATCCCATAGATGTAAACACAATTTCTAGTGATTGTAGTCACATATCCAAAGAAGATGAGTGGATAGGATCCTTCCCAGCTACTTTTCAACCACCTTGAAACGAGATACAATCAAGGCTTCTCCATGGAAGAAACCACCAACCTCTCACCCAGGTTGCACTGGCGTACTCTCTAGTTGGAACGAATAATTGAAAAGTGAAAAGACTCGAGAAAAAATAATGATCAATCTTCTCAAAATAACTCTCCAACTCTTATAGAATGAGCTTGAGAGTTTACAAGAGAAAACCGTAGAATAAAATGAGAGAGAGAAGCATTGAACTCTAGGAATAATTATCCAAGAATTGCCTACCAAGGTCTATTGTCACTAAGGATAGACTGTATAGTGCCAAAATACCTCAAGTAGTGATCCATAAACTGTAGGCGTATGGCTGGTCCATCTTGACAACACAAATATTCAATGTGGAATTTAAAAGCAATGTCTCTGCATCTTACTATTAAACTGAGAAGACTTCTTCAATCTGAATTCATCAACATGAATGGGTATCTTTGTTCAACTCCTGTTCTAATATTTCGTTTGTTGTTTGTAGTGCTTAGATGGATGCCCAACAAAAAAGAACACCGGAAATTTACAATATTCAACCCAAATCTTAATTAATTATATGTATCTGGTCATTCCCAATACACTCAAGTAATGGACAAGAGGCATCACTACATTCTTGTACTTACACTAACCCAAGCCATGAGGCATTAGCAAAGTATGCACAAATTTATAACTAAAAAATCCCATTCAAAGGTGGTTGTAGGAATTAATCAGCCATGAATAACTTGCAAAGAGTACTGCTCCATTGTGTGGTGCCAAAATACATTCAAAGGTGGTTGTAGGAATTAATTGTTAAAATGTTGATGTGCTCGTTTCACCATAGACAATTCAATATTGTCTCCCAACCATAGGCATGGAGCCACCCCCAACCACTTTAACCTTTGATAGAGAGAATGATTTCGAAAAGCAACAATATCATCAAGAAAGCGCACCTTCTCCAAGGATAGCGCATTAGAAAGATATCCCAAGACCACAAACCGACAACCAATCACCACTGCAGTATCTCTAGCTCTCCTCCAGACTTGCGCAACTCTTAGCTTCTATGAGAGTGTGAGTGAGTGTGTACAAATGAGCTCAAGTGCCTCCTATTTATAGTGGTTCTTGTCACCTGTCTCGGTCGACTTGTCCTTCTAGAAGCTAATACTTTAATATTAATTATTTTGCTGAGCCAACTTGTCTTATATGGTTTTTACACATCCGTTTAGGATTTTTCTGGCTTCCGAAATATTCTATTCTAGTCAAAGGTTACACATGGAGGTTGATATCTCCAGCAACTACCATAATATCAACACTCCCTCCTAGATAGGGAGGTATTAACCGTAATGGTTTCAAGCACATCCATCCATTTCACATGGTATGGGAAAGGCTCACATAGTCTTGTAGACCATTCTACATGTAGCATCATCATAGCCACACAGTCTATTTCATGATCACGCAGATCAAGTCACGAGCATCATCATCACTATCAGTATCATCTGGTAGCATCCTAACATCAAAATATATCATTGTCTACATCATCTCTCGAGGCCAATCTAAGTAATTGGGCATGATGCTGAATAAATCATATGCTAGACTTAGAGCACTCAACAGAGTGTCTCGCATAAGTCACTCACTCAACAGAGTGATAGAGGGACCATTCTTCCTATCCTGGTCATTGCATGTGACACAAGAAGAATAATTGTCCCAACAGATGTTGAAAGCCACGCCATGGGCTACAAGGACCATTCTTTGCACTATGGTCACTACTGTGAACTCAGGAAGAATGATTTTCTTGGACCATTTTCCCCCCTCTGGCCACTACTGTGAACTCAGGGAAAATGTTTGTCCTATACCAATATCCCCACTCTGGACACTACTGTGAACTCAGGGAGACAGACTAATCTTCTTGTCTGGGCAAAGCCTCAAGAGAATAGTTGTCCCGGACCATTCTACTTGTCTAGGCAATGCCCCAGGAGAATAGATGTCCATGGTACATCAACAATCTGTTCTTCTTGGACCATTTTCCACATGGAGAATGTCTGTCCACCAGCACATTGACTATCCATGATGCCATATATCAACACTCCCTCCCAACCGAGGAAGTCATCTCCTCCTTTTCAACCAAGGGAGGGTATCTCCACAAGTCCCAACTTGTCCCTCAAGTATGCAAACTTTATCTTGGATAGAGGTTTTGTCAAAATATCAGTTGTCTACTCATCGATGGAGATGTACTGGAGAATCACTTCTCCCTTCTGGACTTTATCACGGATGAAATAGTACTTGATCTCAATGTGCTTTGACATATCATGGAACACGGGGTTCTATGAAGGCTCCACACAACTCTGATTATCACAATATATCACAAATGAAACCAACACTTGATCAAATAGTCCATAAATTAGCTTATAGAGCCATACTGCTTCCATACAAGCATCACAAGATGCAATATACTCTGCTTCTGCAATGTTGAGTGCAACAGACTTTTGTTTCCTGCTAGCCCATGATATCATAGTAGAGCCCAAATTGAAACATATACCAGAAGTAATATTTCTGTCATCAGCACTTCCTGCCCAATCTGAATCAGTAAATCCATGCAGTTGTACGTCTTTGTTTGAGGCATATCTCAAACCATAATTTAGCGTCCCGCGAAGATATCTCAAAATGTGCTTTGCAACTATCCAATGCTCATGTCTAGGTTCCACCTCGAACTGGCTCAATGTGTTCACAACAAAGAAAATGTTCGGGCAGGTATTAACCAAATACATCAATGAGTCAATCAACTTCTGGTATAGGGACGAGTCTACTAGATCAGAATCAGAGTCTCTCAGTTTCTTTAGATTTGTCACCATGGGAGTTGCCATGGATTTGCAATCCATCATCCCAAACTTCTTAAGGATTTTTACAACATACTTCCCTTGCCCCAGGAAGATTTCACCATGTTTCTGCCATACTTCTAGTCCCAAATAATAATGCATGAGACCAAGATCCTTCATATTGAATTCAAAGCCTAACTCCCTATTACATTGAATAATGAGAGGCTCTGCACCTATCAGAAACAAATCATCAACATATAGTAGCAGGATCACAAGTGCATCATTCACAACCTTGTAATAAAGGTTTGGATCAACATAGCTCTTGGAAAATCCAAATCTCATCAAGTAACTGTCAATTCATGCATACCAAGCTCTTGGAGCTTGCTTGAGTCCATGCAGGGCCTTCTTTAATCTACACACATGGGTTTCTCTTGGGTGTACCTCAAAAACCTTGAGGTTGCCCTATGTATATTTCTTCCTCAATTACTCCATTGAGAAAAGCAGTCTTTACATCCAGCTGATGTAAACTCTAACCCATGGATGCTGCAATCCTCCATACTCGAGTTGGAATCTAACCCTTCCAACTCAAGGTACAGCTCGCGACATACCACCTTCATTTAACACCCATCGGTCAGGACCAGTCTCTCTGATATTAAGGAATACTTTCCAGATTCCCATCATGTGGCAAGAGGCTCCACTATCCACAATCCATCTGATATCACCTCCAAATCCTCCACTGTCGACACTGGAAACTAGGGTAACCAAAGAAAATTCCCTATCGTACTTTGAAGCAAATCCCTCCATGGTTGTTGTAACAGATGTCTCAGGCCCTTTTGATTCTTTCTTCTTCTTCTTCCTCTTAGGACAAGGAGAGGCAAGGTGCTCCAACTGGTTACAACAATAGCATCTGACTTTACTCAAGTCCCTTTCAGAACTTCCTTTCTTCTTTCTCTTTGCAGTAAGAGCAACATTCTCATCAACTCCATTTGTCTTCTGTTCACTGCTCCAAGATCTTTCCCGGATCTCCTCCTGAGTGAAATCATCCCACAGTCTGCTCCAATTCGGTAGATGCTCACGTCCCACCACACACTTCGCGAAGACTTTCCATTCTTTGGTGAAGCTATTTAAGGCTATCCTCACCAACTCAAAAGCCGATATGACCTCTCCAACAACAACCAACTCACCTTTTACTTGAGCCACCCGGGTAAGATAAGAAGAAACACTCTCCTCCTTATCCATTTTGGTATCATGCAACTCARCCTTCAAGTTCATCTTTCGGTTCTCATTCTTCACCTCAAACAGGTTCTTAAGTGCATCTCGCATCTCCTTGGCAGTCTTTTTCTCAGCCAAGTGTGGGATAAGGTGATCCTTTACCCCATCCTGAATAATCCTCTGAGCCTTGGCTTCCTTGATCTCATGCAAGTCCAAAGAAACAAGATCTGCTGCGGGAGCTACCACAATAGAGTTGACATAGTTCCAAATCTTGTTCTCCTTGAGAAAAACTGACAACTGGACCTTCCACTGCAAATAGTTGGAAATGTCATCCAACCGATCCTCAAATATAATGCTTGCAGCCATATTCCCTGTCACAACTCAAGGAAAACAATCACAACCTTTCCCTCTTCAAATTTGCCCAAAAATCACACTGCCCACTGTCACTCAGAGACCAAGCTTTGATACCATGTTAATTTTAATGACAAAAATCAACAAGCTAATATTTTTGTCAAACACTTAGCAACCTAGAGATAATTGTCTTTCATAAACTTCTGAAATGTCTCAAACCCATATTCAGAAATTACCATAAGCATAAATACACACTGCTAAGCAAATATGCAACCAAAATAAACACAATGGACAACATTCAATAACCCATGAAAAACTCAGAAATCTAGGCAAATGCTAGGGAAAACTCCAATGTGGGGAAACTCAACGAGAGAGAGATATCTTATTTATTGCTTCAGAAAAGTACATTATAGTAGCATACTCACAACTTTAAGCCAAGAAGAAATACCTCAACAACAAATCTATCCCATAAAATTTCTGCCTTGAAAAATGTGCCCAAATCCGTACAACAGTATGACCTCCTCAAAATCCATGCCTCGAAAAACATGCCCAGTTGTGTGTTGTACGACTTGCATAGTACGACCCAACAACAAGAAAATACACATAAACATTGCCTTGATTTTTGTGCCAAAAGGTTGTCTCGGAAATCATGCCCTCCTTGCTATATAGATTGTACGGATCTATACAGTACGACCAAGCAATAAAAAATGAAGACTGCACTCACACAGAAAAATAGCCTTGGGATTTGTGCCCTCCTTTTCTTGGGAAATGTGCCCACCAAGATGCTCACTTTCCTCTCTCAATCTCCTTCACTCATTGTGTCTTGCACGCTGCCCAATGCATTCTTTTATAAATATGAAAATGACATTTTCCCCCTGTTATCCCCTAACCTAGGGATAACGAAGGAGATTATGTCTCGAGGCCCACAAGTCCTAGACATGGAGTACCGAGAGCCAGATCCTTTCACTCTTTAGCGCTTCCACTTTGTTAGCAGCAACAACATCCATCACATCGGCCTAGTCCTGTACTAGAAATGGATCTTGCTCCATGAGGTAATGAGTACGGGTATCATGGTATGTGTCACTCTGATCCTCAAAACCTTTGAATATGTGCATTTAATTATTTTTGCTTCTAACGTGTGCTTAGACCTTATGCTTTTCCACTTGACCATACCTAGGGGAAATGATAGGATGCCCTAGTAAGTTGGTACCCATAGGGTTTGAGTTGCCACTGGGGGGATTCATGAAAGGCCATCATCCGCTCCCACCATACTTACCACTTTTCATCTTTTTCCCGCTCATCCATCCCATTACACTGGTCCGGGCATTGGGTTGCCCAAATATCTAAGGGTTGTACTTTACCTTGTGGGAAGAAGGGGTTAAAGGCCCAGAGGGTAAAAGTAGCTGGCAAAAGATAAAAGCCAAAAGAATGAAACCTTGAGATGCTATGCCTAGGGATCCCCGAGAAAGCAATAAAAATATTCTCAACAAGAAACAGAGGGACCCATAAAAAATAATAAAACAAGACCTAGTTAGAGGATAGGGGGTCTTATCATGAGGAAACCTATTAGGTCCATGGGCATGTAGCTGTATGACACTACCGACAGTTGATCACCATGCCAAGGTAGTGGCTCTTGGTGGGATAGCCAAGAGAAAGGGGGTCACATCATGAGCCAACCTTCTCATTTCCGTAAAATGCTTGTGGATAACATTGCCACCACTGGTCACCAGGCCAGGGCAGTGTCCCCTAACTATCCTCTTGAAAGAAAAAGCAATAAGAATAAAAGATAAAAGGCATGAATAGGCTTGGAAACATTTGCATCCATGACAAGGTGCAACTCACCCTCTTTAGAGGCAGCCACGGGTAAGCCATACATTTCCCTTCTATCACTGCACCCCTTGCCCAGACATCTCTTACCACCTCATCCACTCACATGGCCTAGATTTGACTTCTCCCGTAAACATTTCACATCCAATGAGCACTAGCCCAATAGGACGTCCTAGCATTCCCTCCAAACTTGGCTTGCATATTAGCATAACGTGTTTGAGCACTTGTCCGGATAAAGAGGATTTTATGCACATGTTTAATAACTTGATGATTAGATGTGATTGACATTGCTATCATCCCTATGACTTATGAGCCCATGGAGGGCGTATATGTTGATGTTGCAGGGCCACACCCGATGGACATGTACTCGATGGACATGTACACATGGGGAGATGATTAGTTCGGACCTCCATGGGGCTAAAAGCCCACCAGATGGATGTTGAGACCCCAGTAGGGGGCAAAGACAGATCAGAGGATTGCACCAAAGAAAGAGGAGGACGTTTCACCCGGGGCAGTCGGGCAGGCCTGGACCCAAGGGGGTTGTTCCCTTTCCACCATGATGTAGGCCTTGGAAGGCCCATGACATCACCCAAGTGACACATGACGTCATCCAACGTTTTGGGATGTTTTGGAGGGAGTTGTGTGCAAGTGGCACTTGTGGCAGGTTCCTGAGGCCCAATAAGGCATAATGTTTTACTCCAGGAAGCCAACGTTGCCCAAAAAGGGCCTAACATCACCCTAAAGGGGTATGACATCATGTTAGCAACACATTTTAGGGTTTAATTGTGACATTTAATGTAAAAACTGGATATTATTCGTAATTGGCCATGTCAACCTTTTTGACCTATAATTCTGGTCATTAGTATTGTATAAATAGGGGGAAAATCCTCCTTATTTTGGATCATCTTTCACTCACACTTGTGAGGACTGAAATTTGTGCCCTACTTAGGGTTTCTTGGCTGAAATTTTAGGCGCACTTGTTGAAGGAGGCTAAATTTGGTGTATTTTGGCAAGCTTCTTAGTGGATGTGTTCAACTAAGGATTTTCTTGATTATTCTTGATGTATGCAAGTGAATTTTCTGCAATTCTTCTTAATTGAATGGTTATGGTTGTATTTATCTTGCATTTACATTCAAGATTATGAAATTGCTTGATTAAACCCTAGGAAGACTAGCACATGTTATTGTCCTAGCTTCAAAAGCTTTCACCTACTAGATATTGTCAAAAGGCCATTTATCTTGAAGCATTGAGCTAAGGCCTTGCCATTGTAACACCTTGGTGTCCATTGCTTCATCTTAACCGATTTTACTTAATCATTGAGTTAAAGAGGGAGGAAATCTAATAAGGCCTAGGGTTATGTATACCTTAGTAGATAATTTCCCCTAGGGTTTGATAATTGGAGCCTTGGCTTACCAACACTCCAATTTATCATTCTCTCTTGTCTTTAACTATCCATTATCATTTTCATTTAACATTTGTCATTGCATTATTGACTCCATCTGCCCTAAAAACACTAGTCTAAGTCCTCCCTTGAGTAATTGATCAACACAACCTTCAAAACCTACTCTTTGAACAACCTACTAACACTTTCTAACCCTAGAATAGCCTAACCTACTAACAATATTGTTGTTGTTACTAAAGTAAACTACAACCATTAGATGCAGCATTAAAAGCTCAAAAAGACAATTGCAAAGGTTGAATTATACCTTGTCATTGTGTTTATGTCAAATGCCAATGTTATGACTTCAATGGTTAATGGTTTTTAGTCATTTTGAAGATAGTTTCAAGACATCTTATGTGAAGTATTGCTCTATAAACATTGTTGTTGTAAGATTTTTGTTTACTTCATCATATTCAGCAAATTGCTTTATTTAAGAAAGTCCATCAGTTTTATGAAGTGTTAACTAGCAAGTATACTTGCGAATATATAGTTTTTTTGTTACTTTGTTCCGGGCAGGTACACTTCTGACATATTATCTCTGCATTGGTTATTAACACCGGACTTTCTGTGACTTGTGAGAGGGGACCTTTACCTAACTACTTTGACTTTGCCTTCTCAAACCCTCAGGTCATCGGGGACGTCTCCCCTGGGCCTACCACCCTAAATAGAAAGAGACATTCTATTGAGGTGATAGTGATAGAATAGTCTCCCGTTAAGCCAATTTCCTTTTCATTTACCTCTTCTTCTATCAAAGTACAAATTGCGCAATAACACTCTCCAAAGTGTCTTTTCACCTTCCCCAACCCTAAATCCAAGGCCAAGATCTAATCTTGCATTTTCCAGGATCAAGGGTCATGATCCATTCCCTCCAAAATGAATCACTTAAAATATTAAAGTAATTTCACTTTATTACATAAATGCACTTCATGAAATAAAGTCACTTTAAAATTAGAAGGTACATTTTATTAAAAAGTCACTTTAATAAAAGAACCACTTTATAACAACTTTATAAAAACCCATTACAAAGTTAAGTGTCGGGTAGTGTAAAAATATGCAGAGTAGCTCCCAAGCTAAAAAAACTAACAATAAAAACCCATAAATTTACAATCTTGAACCCAACTCTTAATTAATTATATGTATATGCCCATTCCCAATACAGCCAAGTAATAGACAAGATGCATCACTACATTCCCACACTTACAATCACCCAAGCCATGACACATTAAAAATGTATGCACAATTTTATAATTTATAAAAAAACATTCAAAGGTGGTTGTAGGAATTGATTAGCTAAGAATAACTAGCCAAGAATATTGCTCCATTATCTCTCTAACAATACACTGTATGGTGTCAAAATGTTAGTGATACATACATAGTAGGCCTATGGCTAATCTATCTCATCAACATGGATTTTCAGTGCATAATTTAAAAGTAAACTGATACCTAAATAGTTGGCCTATGGCCATTCCATCTCATCAACATGGATCTTCAGTGCAGAATTTAAAAGTAATGTCTTTGCTCATCAATGTTAATGTTAAAGTGAGATGACTTCTTCAATCAATGTTAATGTTAAAGTGAGATGACTTCTTCAATCTAAATTCTAAATTCATCAACATGAATGGATATCTATATTCAACTCCTGTTCCAATATTTATCTTATTTGTTTCTATTCTCCGATAGATGCCCAACCAAATAGAACTCCAAAAATTTGCAATACCCAACCCAACTCTTAATTAATTATATGTATCTGCCCAAGCCCAATATGCTAAAGTAATAGACAAGAGGTATCACTACATCCTTGTAATTGTAATCACGCAAGCCACGAGACATTAACAATGTATGCACAATTTTATAATTAAATAAAACCCAGTCAAAGGTGATAGTAGGAATTCAACAACGTACGACCTTGAGGATGATTTCAATGGCTTTGTGTAGGTGAAATTTCGCTGGAATAGACTTAGGGAGACTACTGTAGGTAATGAACAAGTGTGATGGAGGCTTGAACAAGCCACACGATGGTTGAATCTAATTGATCGAATACATAGGCTGGCGATGTTTCTCTATAGGTGAATTCCCAAGGTTGAATCTAAGTTGATTGCCACATACCAGTATCCTTTTTTACAAAGTTTGGAGATGTTATTTCACATCCATTTTAGATCAAGTAGTGCACTCAACATGTTGTAAATAGGGCTAGGATATAGGAATAGAACTATCCAACCACAACCTCTAAGAATAGTGCATTACTCCATAATATGAGTGTTAAGACACGTGAAGAAAGTGTATAGAAACCTCTCTAAAGTAAGCACACCACACAACCAAGAATAACCTACATGAACTACTAAGAATAGAGCCCAAATGAAGTGCCTCCCTTCTACCAATAGTAAATGAACGAAGGATAGATCAAGGAAGGTTCCAATGCCCATGTGTAGTGATTTCCTTCTCAAATAGACTAGGCTTGCTTAACACACAAGCCTCCACCTACTCTCTGAAAATAGATCCAAACACACCACATATATCACTTAGAGTTGTGCCCTAGTTGCTTCTATAGAATTGGTTTCCATGCTAAATAAAAACACTAGAGAAATGATTTGACATTCATGCATGGAAAAGGTTACTCCGGTCACAAAAGCAAGCCTAAATTAGGCACAAGACCACACCTAAATCAATCCCAAAGGATTGTTCCCTCCCACTCCATGTGCATGAAAACAAAGTCCAAATAAAATAGCCAAGGAGTGCAAACTCTCTCAAATTTGTATGTTGAAAGAAAAGCAAAATAACGAGTCTCAAAAGCATGTTCTCTCCTTGTGCTAAAAACAATGCAAATAAAATCCCCTGACTCTATTTTAATATTTTCTAACTATGTTACCTTTAAAATC
Source organism: Picea engelmannii (assembly GCA_009831015.1). Classification (NCBI taxonomy): domain Eukaryota; kingdom Viridiplantae; phylum Streptophyta; class Pinopsida; order Pinales; family Pinaceae; genus Picea; species Picea engelmannii. The sequence goes on from ML781542.1 coordinate 21,389, forward strand.
TGCAAGTCAAAGATATTCAAAGTCCAACCATCAAGTACAAAACCTAGGGAAATTTGAGGACATCAACCATTGTCACCTCGGTGATAGTTCTCCTAACATCGAGCCGACTCTCTTTTGACACAAAGGGGGAATCCCTAATAAGACTACCTATCTATCCTAAATGTTGATATAAAAAATCAGATCTGTAGAATGATAATGTTTTCATCCTTTTAGATATAAAACGAGAAGCTAATCAAGACCTAGTGCTTTGTCCTTAGGCTATGGAATCTAGATGATGAATAGAACTTGAAAGTAGGTGAAATGTGTTAGCATTGAGAGTCACCCTCTGACTGCAAGAGGATAAGTCCAGTACCCATCAAAATAAAAGTAAAAGGATTAAAATGGTTTGAGAAGGTGGATAAGTGAGACTGTAGAGAGAGGAAAAGATAACAAAAGTAACTACAGATCAGTTCGGGACCATTGGGCTATGGAGTCATAAGTATCATGAATAAGTAAGGAATTTAAACTGCCTCTCGGACAAAAGAATTTAAGTGGTGACGAGGAGAAGAAGACATAAAATGTCTGAGTGATTGAACCGTGAAAAATGGGCAAGATGACAACAGATCCTCTACCACCTCAGGAATCCATAGATCAAAGAGATGCTACATCCAAACAAGAAGAAAACATAAAATGTTTGTTGAACCATGAAAGATGGGCAAGATGAAAATAGATCCTCCATCACCTCAGGGATCCATCAATTAGAGAGATTACATCCATACAAGAAGGGAAAATGAAGGGTCTAAGTGATGAACAATGAACATGGGAAAGATAACAACAGATCCTCCACCGCCTCAGGAATCCATGAATCACAACTACTATGTTCAAACAATAGGAAAAACATGAAATATCTGACAAACCATGAAAGATGGGCATGATAGCAACATAACCTCCATCACCTCAGGGATCCATAAATCAGAGAGATTACATTCAGATAAGAAGGAAAACATAAATATCATGTAAACTAAGAAGACGGTCTGATAAAAACGATTCAAAGGAATCTTCAATAACATATATTTACAATCCAAGCCCTCAGGCATACAAACTTAAAAATTCCAAAGCACTGCTCCTTAAACTCACTCAGCTCTCCAACCTATGAAGAACACCCCTCCTGTTCAAAATATTGAACTGATCGATTTATACTCAGATCGGTCCACAACTCCCAGGAGTGTGACCTGGCTATCTGATTCAGTGCTTTCGTCTACTCCTTCTTCTATCAGATTGTGCATGTATCCTCCTGTCAGACGCAAACTCAGCTTAGCATGGGCATGCAGGAAAAAACATCCATAGGGGTACCTCGGGCTCACAGTTCTGTCTCCACGGCCAAATCCTCCATGCCTTCTATTTATGGAGTGAGTTGAGGCTTCAACCACCACTCCTTTTTCATTAATTGATCCTTCGTCGGGATCAAGGTGAGGCTTAATGCCCAGGGGGATGCCACGTGTTGCTCTCGGATTTGACGTTTATAAGAATGTGATTGCAACGTCGTCGAAGGCGGTTTGAACCCACACCGCTTTTGAGCCCGCAATCCACCACCTTCTGCCATGTAGCTCTTTCGCTATACCATGGTTTCAATTGCGGGATCACTAAAGAATTTTATCGTTCGAGCATGTTGCGTCCCCGCAATGAAACGTGGCCATTGATCTGGTCGTGATCTGCGATCTGGGTGCTCCTGCTGAATTTAGCGCCACCGCTAAAGTTTATCCGCCTGCCAACTTTAGGATCATTCTAACCGCTCCGGGAGATGGCGCAAATTTTGGCGCTGAACAAGAACACTTCTCGGAGGATGATTTGACGCGGTGGATTTACATCAATATGATGATGTGTCATGAAAAGAGATGTGACACGTGTCACTTGGAAAGAAGCGGATGATATGCCCAATGACACCTAGACTGAGTGCCACATGTCATCGCCAGATGGATGCCAAGTGTCATGAGTGATGAGAGCGCCACATATCTGAACTAATGACTGTCTCGTACTTTGGCACTTCAGAGCTCAGGGGCGGTATGCCTGTAGAGTTGGAGCTCCGAAGTGAATGACGAACATCGATCAAAGGAGGACACATGGTAGGGATCTGTTAACTCTGGGAGGAAACACTTTGGATGAAGACTGGAGCGAGGAAGCTGAAACTCCCGAAGCCCGGAGTCCCGAAGCAAACTACCATTGTTAGATTTAGATGGACACGTGGCATCGATTTGCGAACTTCGGGGGGAAATGCTTCAGATGAAAGCGAGAGGGGAGGAGTTAAAACTCCCAAAGTCTGAATTCCCAAAGTGAATATTGATCGTCCGATGGAGAAGGACGCGAGTCGCCTGATCCACAACTACGAGAGAAAGTAATCCGAAGGAAAATGAGAGGGGAAATCCCAAAGTCCCGAAGTAAACAATGATTGTCCGATCTGGAGGGACACGCAGCACTTGATATGCAACTCCTGGGCTTCTGTCTGGCGCTAAACTTCACACAACTTTATAATTCTGAATGCTCGGGGGCCGCTAATCTGAACTTCACAGGGGATCTCCGTCGTTGAAAAACGAACCTGCCTGGTTGCTTGCTTTGAGCCCAAAATGAACTGCTCCGAATGTTGCGCTTTGTGCTCAAGGATGATATCTGTGCAAACCACGGACTTGGTCATCCTGCGACCTTTGACAACTATATGTGATAACAAAATGGACATGATAAAGCACCAAACAAATGTTCACAAGAGACGCAACAAAACATCTATACATTTCTTGTAGCGATATAATACATCAAAGATGAGATTAGAGTAAGAGAGACAACCTTATATTTAATTAACAACCACATCATGAACCAAATATAATATCAAAATGGAGTGAACAGGTTTTAAAGACCATACTTTAGCCTCCTCTTTAAGCAAAGAACAACCAACTATGACAAGCCAAAACATTCCTTTACATAAAGATATTTTGGTAATACATTCATAGGAGCCCTACATACATACATGATCTGTGAGAAGATGATGGAAGATCCATTTTGATAAGCCTTTCATCCCTTTACCTTCAGTTACAAAGTCTTTGGCCTTAGGAATATTTTCATCCTCTTGAACTTCTCCCTAGCAAATCAGAGGAGTCTTTTCTTTATATCTTCTTTCCTAAACTTTCAAATAGAATATTATAGAGATTACTCTAGAAAGTTCTAGATCCATATTTTTCTTCAAAACAATAATAAAATATCAATAAATGTTTAGAAATCTCCTAGGGTATGTTGAGAATCTATATCTATGTCACCCTTTGAGATGTTTGTTATCCCATTGCCTAAGATGCTCACCATCACGCACAAAGTCCCAATTGTCTGCCTATGATGATCCACCCCTATCTCGTTGTATGTTGTAAAAGTACTCATGTCAAGTGGTCTTGGCCTAACAACTCTCCATGTCCTCTACCATTGTCTGTACCCCCCCGCCATGTTGTTGTTAATGATGAAAGTGTCGAGAAGGGTTAACAACAATATTTGTAGCTGACTCTAGGACTGTAAAGTATCATATGCTTTGGTCAATCCCAAGGATTCAACCAAAAGATCGTCCACCAGTACCCATGGTAAGTACTTGCCTGTAGTCATCACTGAACCCTAATCATCAGGTACAACTGGGGGTAACTCCTCCAATTGTTGGTCAATCACTCTCCATCCCTCATCTCTCATGTCGATGTTGATACTATGAAGGTGACCTCTCAGAACTATGTGTTGCTACAAAGGAGAGACATATCCATGCTCCCCTAAGTATGTCTCTCCCCTAAAATCCAATACATCCCTCTGAATCCCACCATACACCTCTGCATGTCTCTGAGTACTATCACTCACCACTGTATGCTCCTGCATACTCGTGTAATCTCCTGTATACTCCTGGAACATCATGGGTCCTAGGTGTACTACTGGGTCAACCTCTACATGAAGGTCAACAACTCTCGGGACACGAATGGAAGTGTCTTCATAACTAGCCCTAGCTCTAGAGTCCCCATGCATATGTGAGTTCTCGACTGTCTCAAATATCCTCATGGAGGGTAGATCGTGTGCCTCTGGATCATAACTTTCCATACTCATCAATGATATTGGGTACTCCTCATTCTCCTCCATCAACCGGTGCTCCTCTACTAAGCCACCAACATCCTCTAGCAATGTGACTGAAGGATATATCTGACTCTCTACTAAGAGAGATGTAATGGATCTTTGTCTAATATCTCAAGAAGCTCCTCTCATATGGAATCTAATTCTTGAAGGGTTGTTTGTTTTCCTTTCAAGAATCCCCGTGTGCTCTCCAACTCATGAGTGAGTCTATCCACCTCCAGCTCCTGCTCCCTCAAGGTCCTATGATACATCTCGCTAATCTCCAATAGGTAGTCCCTGTCTATCAACAACTGTTGGTATTTGGTCCTCATCATAGACACTCTCTCCCTGAGAGTATGAAAGTCGTCCATGGAAAACCCCCCATCTAAACTATCACGTGCCATCGATGCCCTCCAACAACAATCGACCACCAATGCACGAGTGTCATCAATGTGCCTAGTGGATGCCATGATCATGTCCTCGTTGACTCTCAATTGTCCTACCAAGTAGTGTGATTCCTGATCACAGTCATATTGAGGTGATAAATCACGCCCCTCGCTGCTAGTGTCAACCCTGGAATCACCAACAACACTCTCTGCAAAAGATAAGGCACGTAACTACCCCATGTCCACTGTTCTACTGGGTCCTCCTGTATGCCACTGCACACCATCATCAACAACTAGCTCCCTTTGAATCACATTGTATCCTGTATGAGCAGTTGTATCCTCTTGTGCATTTACCATGCTACTATCATATGCACTTGAATCATATACAGATGTGTCCAAGCACTTGTTATGTCCATTCCGACCAATAAGGAGTGCATCTTCATCACCGTCGACCGGTCCTGGAAGTAAGTGTCCCATCAAACTGTCAGTCTCCAGAACCTAATCAAACAATGGAGTCTCCAAAAGAGGAGACCCATGTTGGATTACTAAGAGGGGGTTGAATCAGTAATAGAGCAATTTAATCATTTTTAACCATATAATCCAAGTGTTATATCAATGTAGAATTATCATCCAATAATTGCAGAGTAAATAAGAAATGAACAATCATACACATACATAGTACACCAGTGTTTTACGTGGAAACCCAAAGCGGGAGAAAACCACATAATTTTTTTTCTTATATGTCTTGAAGAATTACATTCATTGGAATAACTAACTCCTTTGTTTTTCAGCTGCAACTGGAAGGAGGCTCCAAACCCCTAGTTTCTTAGGCTACAACCCGAGGGAAGCTCCAACTCCCCATTTCTCTGGATACAACCAGAAGGAGGCTACAACCTAAGGGAATCTCCAACTCCTCATTTCTATGGATACAACCAGAAGGAGGCTACAACCCCCTATGTTCTCCAACTACAACCAAAAGGAAGCTACAACCACCTGTCATTACCTTGTCCAATCACCTTGACGTATAAGTAGAATGATGGAACTACTGTTACACTATCACTTTGAGATATACTGTTGTAAACCTATACCAATAAACCTACACCAAACAACTTGTACCAATAAACCTGAACCATGCATCAACCATGCATCAACATGTACCTCAACTTGTAATCAACATGTACTATAAACAAGTGCATCAACCATGCACCAACCTGTAATCAACCTGTATCATACACAAGTGCATCCAACCATGTACCAAGTATGTATCAATCATGTATCAACTACTCATCAACTATGGCTCATCAAGATGTGCCAACATCATTAAATGTACACCTCATGTATGTGCCAACTCATCAACTACTTGTCTCAACCATGTACCTTAACCAAAATCCCTCATCAATTTCATCATCCAAATCTAATTTGTAAATATGTAATAGACCTAGTTTATATGATCACATACCTTCAAACCTTCCTTAACTTTAACAACAAGAGACTAGCATTTTCATCAAACTTTTCTTTAGTCTCACATGACTAGTTTTGGATTAGTCAACAACCCTAACTTGAAATGATCATAACTATGTACTTATAATGAATAAATATTTTAAAATAGTACACAATATTATTTAGTGTGTTTTATGCAATTCCTCTAGGTGTCACTACTTGGAACCTCTCAGAAAATGAGTTATCGAAACAATGTCATATTTTGTTGAATTTTGGCTTATTCTAGAGAGCGAACTTGTAGAGCATTCCACGCACGTAATATTTGTTGTATAGATATGAAAATGTTACACAGAATACTATAGACTGTACTATAGCCAACCCATTTTGTTTTACTTAATTTGGATCTATTATGAAGAAGTTATGATGTTTTTACCCGAAACACTTGTTTTAGACTAGTTTCAGGACTAGCCACAAACCCTATTTCCCACGGAGTGTAAATCCAAAACTACAACGACCCACAAGCTAAAATTCATACCACAGTTACTTGGATATGTTTTTTCAATGGCCTATCAATTTCATGTTCTGAATCATTCTAGAAAAGAAGTTATTTCAAAAATGTTGAGATGACCTGTAAATAACATACCTTAGAAAGCCTCATCAAAATAATTTATCCTCCCTTGAATTTCGGTCTTCTTTACTTCACCTTCTCTCTGAAATTTGGCTTAGATATCCTTTGGTTACCTCAATCACCTGTAGATATTCAATATGCTCAAGTGTGATTTAAAATGAGAGAGTCTTTCCTCTTATTTATACTTTCATGTAGCTTCATCAAGGGGTTACCTTTTAACCATCTTAACCCATTTTCCTTATTTTAGGGTTAACCAACTTCTAACCACTTGTCCAATTAGTAATTTATCCATTAACTTTATTATTTAAATAATTTATTTTCTATCCACTTTGACTTATAGTACACTCATCACTTCACTTTACCTCAAGGGGTTACCTTCTACCCATTTTAAACCACTTTCCTTATTTTAGGGCTAATCCACTTCTAACCACTTGTCAACTTAGTAATTTCTCCATTAACTTTATTATTTAAATAATTTCTTTTTTATTCACTTTGAATTATAGTACACTCATCACTTTACTTTATTATTTACCTTCTAAAAATATCTTAAACCACTTTGACTACTTTGACCTTTTGGGGCTTCTAGATGACTCATGAGGGTTCTCCAACTTCACGTGGCCATAACTCTCTAACCATGAGGAGTTATGTGATGTTCCACATACCACTAAAAATGGAATGACATGTACTATCCATATAGAATAGTATTACCTGCAAATATATCAAAACGCATATCATTATCCATTAAACAAACTTGGGTCCATTACCCAAACCTGGGTTCTCCAACTTCCTTCAAGGGTTGACATCAATGAAACCCAACCTTAATCAATAATCTCCCCCTTCAAAGTTGATGGCAACACATTGATGCAATATTGAAATCATGTCATGCAATACTGAAGTTATATCGCTCATGCTCCCTCTGGAACCATGCCTCTGTCCTTTGCATATGATAAATATCTCCCCCTTTGTCATCAATGGAAACAATATTTTTCCAGCCGGGGTTGCTCCCCTTAATTGAATTTTTCTCTCTATGGTGTTTCCTCGTGTACATCTAAGACATATAAGATAAGCATTCAAAAACATTCATTTTGGAGTAGAAATAAATCTAATTCTATGGCGAAGCTATTCAAAGGCTTCTCGTGGAAGTGGTTTTGTAAATATCTCTACCACTTGTTCTTTTGTGCCCACATACTCAACTCTGATGTTCTTTTTTGCAACCTGTTCCCGTAGAAAGTGATACTTGATTGGAATGTGATTCATCTTGGAGTGAATCACCGGGTTCTTTGAGATACTTATGGCACTTGTATTATCACAATAGATTGGAATGAGATCATCATACTCAACATGTATATCTGTCAGAGTTTGTTTCATCCAAAGAACCCATGTACAACATGTTGCTGATGCAATATACTCCGCCTCGGCTGTAGATAAAAATACTAATAATTGTTTCTTGCTTAGCCATGATATTAAACACTCACCCAAGTAGAACGCTACTCCACTGGTGCTTCGTCGGTCATCAATACAACCTGCCCAATTTGCATCTGTGTAGGCAATAAGTGATAGATCCTTTCCTTTTGGATACCATAATCCAAACTCTTTTGTTTCTTTGAGATATCTGAAAATCCTCTTCACTTCTAATACATGTGATTCCTTTGGTGCTGCTTGAAATTGTACCACCTGTCCAACTGTTTGCATTACATATGGCCTAGATGTTGTCACATATAGTAGGCTACCAATCATTGATATGTATTGCCTATGATCTGTAGACTTTGAAACATCATCTTTTCTCAATTTGCAACTGGTTTTCATGGGAGTGATAACTGGTTTGCAATCTTCCATTCCAAACCTCTTTATCATTTATCTGATATACTTGGTTTGATAAATAAAAATTCATTGGTTTCTTTGACGTATCTGAAGTCCCATAAAGAAAGATAGTTCTTCAAGTAATGACATTTCAAATTCATTCTACATATTCTTTGCAAATTTCTGGCTTAACCTGTCATCATCACTACCAAAAATAATATCATCAACATAAACTTCAATTAATAAAGTATTATCTTAACTTACCTTGATGTAGAGGTTGTTGTCTGCACTTCATTTTATGAACCCTGCCTGTTGTAAATATTTATCCAGTCTAGAGTACCATGCTCTAGGAGCCTGTTTTAAACCATACAAGGCCTTCTTTAATTTACACACATAATCTTCATTCTCTGACAACTAAAATCCTTCTGGTTGTTAATGTATACTTCTTTTTCAAGTTCCCCATTCAAAAAAGTTGATTTTACGTCCATCTGATACACTTTAATATTTTTGGAGCATGCATAACCTAAAATCAATTGGATTGCTTCCATTCTGTCAATTGGGGAAAATGTATCTTCAAAGTCGATTCCTTCAACCTATGCATATCTTTTACATACCAATCTAGATTTGTTCCTTGTAACTTGTCCATCTTCATTCAATTTATTCTTGTATACCCACTTTGTGTCGATCACATTCTTATCCTTTGGTCTTGGAACCAATTCCCAAGTGTCATTATTCTCTATTTGATCCAATTCTTCATCCATGGCCTTATCCCAAAATTCATCCTTGTTGGCCTCTTCAAAACAGGTTGGTTCAATCATAGATGAGAGTGCTAAGTGAGTTTGTTATGGTGAACGGATTCTTCTTCTAGTGTCAACTCATGCATCTTCGTTTTCGATAATGTGATCTGAAGGATGATTCTTCTGTACTCATCTTCTAGGTGTCTTTGGAGGCACTTCTTGTACTTTCTCTTCTGCTTTTAATGGATCCTCTTCATCTTCCTCTTCTACTTCTTTTTCATATTTTGTTTCTTCTTCGTAAAGTTGTTCCATTGATTCATTTTCTTTTTTCCTTTAATTCTTGTCTACATGTTTCATCAATTGTTACATTGATACTTTCCACAACTTTGTTCAATCTCAGGTTGTAAAACTTGTATTCTTTCCTTGTACTTGAGTAACCAACAAATACTACTTTGTCCACATGAGAGTCAAACTTTCTCATTCTTCCATCTTCTCTTTTGATGTAGCATTTACTTCCAAAAACTCTGAAGTGATTCACATTTGCTGGTCTTCCTTTCCATAGCTTGTAGGGAGTTTTGTCAGTGTTGTTTCTGAGCATTACTCTGTTTTGAATGTGAACTGTTGTATGCACTGCCTGTGTCCAAAAAATATCCGTCAATTTGGAATCCATTAGAATTGTTCAAGCCATTTCCTGTACTGTCTTGTTCTTTCTTTCAACAACTCCATTATGTTGAGGTGTCCTAGCAATGGAGAATTGTATTTTTATTCCATGATTGTTGTAGTAGTCCATAAATTCTTTTGAAGTGATTTCTCCTCCATTATCATATCTCAAACATTTTATTTTTGAACCCATTTCATTTTCAACCATTTTCTTATAGATCTTTAAGTTTTCAAAATTTTCTAAATTATTCTTGAAAAAACAAACTGTAGTCATTCTTGTATAATCATAAACTAATAACATAAAGTATTTCTCACCTTTTAAACTCTTTGTTGTAGTTGGTCCAACTAGATCAGTATGCACAATTTACATTGGTCTTGTTGTTGAATATTCTTTTGATTTAATCATGGTCTTTGTTTTCTTTTCTTGTTGACAATGCTTGCATAAAGTGTTGGTTGGTTTCGTGATCTAGAGCATTTCTCTGACTTCTTCTCTTTTGCTAACTTTGACAAGGTTATCAAAATGTATGTGACCCATTCTTTTGTGCCATAACCAACTTTCATCTTCCTTTCCTAGACAACACTTTTCATTTCCAATTTCACTTAACACATAGATGTTGCTTGAAGTTGTCGCAGTGGTAGCAATCAATTTTCCGGAACTTTTTTTCTTATCTCGCACTTTTTTTAATCGAAAGTAACTTTATGAACTTGGTCACACATTTGACTCACACTTAGAAGATTATGTTTCATATCTTCTACTAGTAGAAAATTTTCTGCTTTTGTATTCTTGTTCCAAATTTTGACTGTGCCTTTTCCAATGATTTTAGCTAAATCATCATTTCCGAAGGAGACTGATCCATATCTTTCATTTCTTAATGCAAGAAACATGTCTCTATCACCTGTCAGGTGTTTTGAACAACCACTGTCAACATACCAACCATGTTTCTTTTGCTTAGATTGTAGAGCAAGTGTGCATTCTTCATTGTTGTACTGATTATGCTTTCTTATCCATGTCATTTTCTGAGGTTCCTATCTATGATTGTTGTTGTTATGTTGTGGTTCTCTAGGAGGGATTGTCATTCTACAATCTTTGGCCATGTGTCCGAATTTGTAACACTTGTAGAGTTCCACTTTATTTCTTAATGATTCAATTATGTTGTAACTTCTTCTCTGTGTTTCACTAGGCCTTCTTGGATAACCCTTTTGTGTATGACTTTCAAAGTTGTTTATGTTCCCGTTGTTAGCTCTGCAATTCACATCTTTATGTCCAAAATTATTACATGCATAACATAAACAAAAAAATATAGTTTGATACATGGGAGTTGAAGATATTTTGAAAGGAGGTGCTCTTACAAATCTTTATTCTTCATGAGACCTATCTTTTTCTGTCAGTCGTTGATTTTGAAATCTGAATCTTCTCGGTAGAGGAGTGTCCCTGTAATTTTCTTTGTAGACCTTCATATCCCCTTTGATTGTTTCTGCATAGATGTTTGTATATGTTTCTTGTTCTGTTGTTTTGGAGCTTGATACCTTTTCTGTCTGGTTGTATCCAAGTCTGTACTTGTCATGATTAGGCCTTTGACTGCTGATAATGTCATTCAAAACTTTTGAGTTGTTATGCATATTTTTCTTTTGAAGATCCTTTCTTAATGTGGCAATCTCTGCTTCCAAATTTTCAATGATCTTGTCTCTTCCTTCTAGTTGTTCTTTGAGTGCTTCTTCAATTCTTTTATCTTCTTCAATTTAAACCTTCAAATTTGTGATCATTTGTTCTATTTCTTGAGTGTCTTCTTTTTTGTCTAGTTCTGCTTGTAGCTTCTTGTTTTTCCTCTTTTATCTTTTGATAACTTCTATGGAACTCAACAATTCATCTCGGTAGTCAACTTCTGCCTCTTCAAGTCCCCAAATCTCTAGCTACAACCAGAAGGAGGCTACAACCTCCCATGTTCTCCGGCTACAACCGGAAGGTGGCTACAACCACTCGTTCTTTCCCCGTCCAACTACCCTGATGTATAAGTAGAATGATGGAACCACTTGTTGACGATTAAAATCGTCAACAAAGTTTTGCTCGCAAAGTGTTTCTAAAGCCTATTATTATAAAAGCTAAATAATACTAGTAGGTGGGACCCCCTTGAACTATTGAAGATCAGATCTGTTCATTTTTTATGTTGTGATGATGTGCGACACGACTTACATGATTGATGAGTTCTTGTTGTGGAGGAATTTAAACTATCCCATACACTATACTACATGCATGAAGGACTTAATGATTATGGTTGAATCCTAGCTAGCAAGTGATAGTTATATGATTTAATTGAGTTATATTGGTAATATGAATATGGTATATTTGGATGGACAAAATATGGGTGGTGCATTTTGACCAAGAAATAAGCACTAATCTTTATGCGATTAACTATGTTATGTGGTACATAGTTGTTTTGTGTATGGCATAAGTTAAGGATTATGGTGGTCGCACTATTAGATTTTAATGAGGTGATGGTTTTGATACATGGTCTGATTAATGGTGTTCATGAAGAACTTGTTGGCATGTACTGATGAATTAATGAAATGTGGGTGGAGGCGTTGTGCTATTGTTCGACCTTGCTACTGTGGTTATGCTCTGACTTCTTAATAGAGAGGAACCACTCGACCAACTCTTGTTTTAAGCAATTCGATTATAGGTATGTCTTGTTTTTTCCATTCATGAGTCTACTCTGGTTATCAAATGATTACTGGCTCAGGTGTATTGATTTGTGCTTTCCTAAAGTGTTGCAATTGTGTAAAAATTGTGATTTGGAATTAAGTATCGATGGTTCTCTCTACGATAATCTTGAATTCATAGAAGTTGTTGGTCATCCTGGGCATTAACATCCATAGGGGTTTTTTGTGATCTTTGTTGGTTTAGTTGGAGGGTTTTTGGATGGATGGATCCCCTCACGCGTTTGCATCATATGTCAAGTCTCTGGCTTTTATCCGTTTAATGGTTGGAGGCATTTTGCGTCACTGTGTTTTGTTCACTTGGGCATTAGTTGATTTCACCACTAAGGGTCACGAAATGAGTTCCATGTTCTTACTCGGCCTTGTCTTCACCTCAGTGTTGTGGTTGTTTGATAAAGAGCACGAGGGTTATACCCTGCGTGCGTTAAATAACATTGTCAAGTCGAATTAGAGCCTCACCTTCTGTTATGACCCCCTGCCATGGATTTTCTACCTGTCCATGAATGAGTCGTGGTTCTCTCTGTGTATGCACCGTTGGCATCGGATTTTTCACCGTTACAAGGAGTTGGATCTGTTCTCCCTATGTTGGCTATTGAACAAACCCTTATCCCTCTAGTCTGAAGTTTTATAGAGAAGACTGTCGGGTCTGTCAAGTTTATTATGGGTTATTGTGGATTGAATGTATTGCCAATTAAATACAGACTTGCCCAGTTGGTCATATGACAGTTGTGTTGGTTTGGCATTTAGTTACTCCCTCTATTATAACAATGGTAAACCTTGCATTGTTATTTTCACAACTCAAAATACATAGTCGCTCTTCTTATGTTTAATAACTCAGTATTGTTTAATGGAGAGGGTTGTTGCTCCAATTCGAATTGATGTGTGGGTATGTGTGGTTTCCATGGCTTGTTAGGTCGATTGATTTTTACAATAGTGGTGAATTGGTTGGTTGATACAAAGCCACTGGTATTTTTTCACTAAAGATTATTTGGATGTTTAGTTGGCATTGGTTATAATTGCTTGATGTTGCTCACACATACCGCATTGTGTGTGTGGTGTTTCTAGACAATGAAATAATGGTCATTGTAACTGTTAGTTTCTTTTGGGGCCTTATGATTATTGCAACCAGGATGACTGTATGAACTATATCCACTGCATGCTTATGATTGCCTGATTGTATAAGCTGAGTTGTACACAACAGAGTTGATTATGACGACTAAATCAAAGAAATATTGTATTAGATTGTTGGCTCAACATGACGGGTTGAGTTATTACTATGACTGTGTGTTTGGTTTTCTAAAATGGAGATGTTGCATTGTGGTGTTTTGGTGGTTGCGCACTATGTATAATATGGATATCTTGGGTTTCACACTAAAGGGTACCCACAAAGTTTTAATCATGTTTTTTTTGCAATCCGATCATTTGTTGAGACATGCATGTTGTTGATAACTCATCGTGTTGGATGGATGACCCAACTTTTTAGAGTCACATGGAATTGGGCTTATACAGTGATAGAGTTACACTTGCATGATTGAATTATTTTGTGCATAGCTTGTGTTGGAATGGTGGTTGTTGTATGTTTGTTTAAATGTAAATTTGGGTTTTGCAATTTAATCTTGATTATTGGGTTTATTGCCCCTATATATGTTTAACGGATATCATTGCCTTCTAAAGGACAGACTCGATTGCAGTGATAGTGAATTCAAATTTTGGAAACATGACTTTTGAGTGTAGTTGTGGATTGAAAAAATGCATGGGCAGTGGTTGATTTTGATGGTTAACAAAGTGGAATGGTTATTGTTTGAAAATTGTTATAAGATGCAAAGTATATAAATGAAGGGAATGAAATCCCTTTATAGATTGTGTGGAATGCATATTGTCTTGTGATGGAACTGTATTGGATATTTGATTATGAACAGTGAAATAGTTAAATACACAACAATTATTATTTGGTCACAATGATTGTTGGTTGGTGCACCTATTTTCGCATAATGTTTTATGGATCACTTAATTAATGTCATGAACAGTAATCGTTCATCTTCCCTTCCATTATTTCATTTTCTTCTAATTACAAACCCCATCACCTTCCCATATTCATTTTTTCACTCCCTGTTCTGAGATTGATTATAGTCAAGAGAATTTCGGTGTTAAAGCAGTTGAAAGTGGCAATGTCTTGTGTGGATTACAATGATGTTTTATTGGTTTTCTTACAGTTGATTTGTGTTGTCATTGAGCAGTAACCATGTTCTTTTCCCTCTCATGGTATCATTTTTTTGCTCAATACAAACCCCGTGCATATCCCAAAACCCTTTTCACCCCCTGCTCATTGATAAATAGTAAAACAATTTGTATGGATTGGATTGCATGAGTCTGATACATCATTGAGCCAAACCTATTTCATATTTTTAAGAGTTGTCATGTATGGTTATTTAAAAGACTATTTTCTAATCAATCACGCATGCATGAATGAGTTTTTTCAGTCGAGGGAGCCATGGCTGAGGAAACAAAGGTAGAGGTAATTGGAACCAAGGCCCAAGAAGGCCCAGGTTCTCCATACATTTTGATGTTGATTCACAAGAGATCATCCAATTGTTCAAGCCGGATTTTTTAATTGGATTAGGTAGGCAGTAGTCCAACCTAGGCTTGAAAGGCCTCCTCTCCAAGTCCTGCAAGCCCCTGGTATCCCTGTGCCCCCCCACGTTTCATTACAACCCGAGGTTGCTGAAAATGATGGATGGAAATAGATTGTCCACCCGGGAGTCTCCCAACATCGTTGTTGGCCCAACTTGTCCTTGCCTTCTCCTCCGCCTAACAACCAGATCGTCCAAGCTGCCCCTAACCACTCTCCAGTTCAATCCTCCCATGCTAGTAAGAGATTGAAAATTGAGGCCCAACATGCCCTTGATAAAGGAGAAGCCATTGTTGCCCCTTCCTCACCCTCCAATGGCTCTGACAAATCTGTGTCTTCTCAAATGCATTTGAGGGACGATTTTTCCCACGTGATCAACGAGATTAGGCCTAAAGGCTCTGCACATCCAAAGGAAAATTCAGGAAAATCAAAAGGCGACAGTAGAAATCAAGGAAGGGTTGCATCGCAGACTAGAAAATATGGTTTTTGAGTTTTCATTTTTATCCATTGTTGATGACAGTTGACTTCAGGAAATTTTGGACAACATGTTTTATTTTGGATATATGAGTAATAGTTTTGAAAATAATTTCAAATTTCATGAGCTAAATTTTCCAAAAGTGAATATGTTGATGGGAGACACAAGGAGGTGTATTTTATTTAACTAATGGTTATGTTATGATTGTTATGAACTAAAGAGAGTCACAAGGTGTCTCACCTACTAGTTATTATTTATTTATAACCCTTATTATAATTATTACTCACCCCCCTAACTAAATTTAGTTGAGTCTTTTAATTAACTTAACTAATGAGTTGGTTCAACTACTTCAACCAATTCTATTTTGTTTAAAAGAAAAAGGAAAGGGAGGAACAAGAGGAGGATAGAAGCAGAAGCATACTAAGGTTTGCTCTTTGAGTTTATGTTGAGATAGTTCAGTTTTCATTCATAGATATATTCATCACAAGCCTAATTCTCTTTTATGATAGCAGGGTCTTATTGTAGACAAGAATATTCAGGGTTGAATCAAATCATTCATACACTTTTTTTTCAGAGGTGTTGATCTATATTTGATAGTCTGTGTAGACTTGTCTGTAGTTTTCATGACTGACAAAGGCTATTGTGCAGAGTCGAGTGGGCAACAATATATGGAAGGATGATCCAACTTTTAGAGTTCAGTTTTGGTTTTCTGTTAGAGGTCCTTTTGTATGTTCCATCGGGGATGTCTAGGTTTGACTTTGGTCCAAGATTTCTGTATGAGATTTTGTAAAGAAAATGACTCTTTGGTGAATTGGAATGAAATAAAGGATTGTTTTATGTCTCATCTGTCTTGAGTATCATATTGGTGTCTTTACTTTTGCAACTGTTATATTCATAAAATTACATAAAAAGTAAATTTCCAGCAAGCTTTTGTTGATAAAAGACTACCCTAAGAACTTGTAATTAATACTTGTGCGTTAAGATGTTATTTTTTATGGCTATAAACATAGGGTGATATTCTCATCTATTTTTCTTTAACCAAGCAGAATTTGAAAATGCTTGAGTAAGATTATTTCATATCTTTTCCTCCACATTTATTTGGCGACCATACTGGGGAGATCTTTGATATCTCTCCGGTTAATTTTTATGCTCAATTCTCATCGATACATCTTTCTTTTTCTGATATTGATTCTTTGACTGTTTTTCTATTAATGATTGTTCCTGTTGCGAGGCATCCCAATCTTGAGCCCGGTCTCCAAGACCAGACCAACATTGATTTGAACTTGTTTCATACTATTTTAGACACTGCCAGGACCCGTGTTGAGCTTAACTGTTCTTGGGCAGCAATTGAACGAGATATTAGTGTTCAAGAACAATTGGAAGCTAGACGTAGACAGCCTAGAAATCAACAGTAACCTTCCTTTTCCTTAGTTTTGGATTTTCTTTCATGTCCCTAGATTCTCGTGCTTCTAGAAGAAGAAGAGGCTTGTCACCTGAAATCAATCCTATTGATAAAATAGGAAGGAGAAACATTGTGTTATCTACCCAACAAAGTGCTCTAAGGAGGAATTTATCTTATTCATACAGCTCCTCTTTCTTTTCCCCATCTATCATCCAGAAGATCACATCTAGTGGAGGCTCTGGTGGCACTGGAAGTGCTTCATATTCTCAATCTTTATCGTCATCAATGATTGGTAGATTATATAGCCACCATATCCCTGTGCAATCTACTACCAACCCCACCAAATTCATCAAAAAGTATGGGCTTTTTCAATTTGAAGAAGATGCCACAACCACACCGTGGCATGTGTCTTATTTTCTTAACCTAGCACCTTCTACTCATCCACCTCCAAAATTTAAGGAGCACTTGCCTAAGTTTTTAGGAAATAAAAATGTCAGTACCAATGAACACCTGGTGGCATTTTCTAATGCTTGTCATAACATAGGGGCCAACAACAATGACACTTGCATGCGCTTGTTCGTCAACTCTTTGGAAGGAAAGGAAAGGCTGACTTCTTTGACCTTCCTCCTAATATTTTGTCCACTTGGGAGGAATTAATCTATTGGTTCTAATCCACTTATGGAAAATCCAAAAGCCCCGCCGAGAAGTTAAGGGAATACAATAATGTCACCTATAAGGATGGTGAGACCATCAAGTCTTTCAACTTGTGTTTCACCAAGTTGTACAATCAAATTCCCAAACTTATCCGCCCTCAGAACCATGCCTCTTTCATGCATTACTACAATGCATTGTCTTCTTCCTACCGTCATAGGCTTGAGGAAAAAGGCATTAATAATCTCGGTTCCGCTCTGCATACTTTCTCAGAGTATGAAGAAAAACTTGAATTGGTCTTCCCCAAGGAGAATCAGTTAGACAGACAGACATGTTCGCTCTCTTACAACTAGTAAAAGATATGAACAATCGTATGATAGCATTTGAGCGGAAGGTTATGTCTCCCCTCTCACCCTTGGAGCTTTATCCTCTTCTGCACCCCCTTTTAGAAATCCGTTTGAAAACAATTTTCATCCTAAATCCATCCTGCCTCGGAGTTGGTGTAAATCTTGCGAGGAACACCATGAGGAAACCACATGTGAGGTAAAGAAGAGTGTCAGTGATAAGATCTTTGGTAAAAGACTAGAAGCTACTATCGTTGTCCTAGATTTTGCAGAGCCAGAAGATATTATGGTGATCAATACTAGGAACAAAGCCTATGCTCCCAAAGGTAAATTTCATCCTCCTCGCAACTCTTCTAGCGCAAAATCAACCTCAACCGTTGCAACGCTCCAGGTTCCTGAGATTCAAGGAATCACTCCCCCTCTCCCCTCTTCCAAATACAATATCTTGAATCAATTGGCCAACATCAAAGCAGATGCAACCTTCTAGACATGGTTGTCATCCCTGAACAATAGAGGCATCTGAAACAATTCATGGAAGGAAAAGATTTCGTTGTAGCCAATATTTCTGAAGAGGTAAGTGAAGAGGATCCTTCTGTAAATAAAGTAGGTGTAAATAACTTTAGATACCCAGTAAAAAATACCCCTTTTTATATTTCTGTAAGGATCGTGGATAAGATTTCCCATTGTTGCCTCATCGATGGTGGTTCAGGCCCAAGTGTGATGTCGAAGATTATTATGGAAGAGCTAGGCTTGTCTTGTACAAATGAAAACGCCAGAAGCATGCTCTCCTATAATATTCTACAACAAACAACCATAGGCGATATTAAGGATGTAACTTTGGTTTTATGCGCTCATCTTGAGATAAGGACAATCCTCAACATTCAGGTGATAGATATGCCTGTAAGAAATTACTCAATTATCTTGGGGAGAGATTGTCAAGCCTTAACATATGGATACCTCTCTCTCGACAGGAAAAATTTATCCGTTCCTCATAATGGTAATAATATTATAGTCCTTAGAGAGGGAAGAATTTTATCCTACATAGAGAGTGTTCCAAAATCTAGTATAAACTATATCGAAGAAGACCTAGGAGTGTATTCCATATTTGATGAAGAGAATAATATTCATTTGGAAAGAATTGATTCAGATGATGATATATGGCATATTCACTTTGATGGTTCACACTCTGATGAAGGTAATGGGGCTGGTATTATCTTGGTTTCCCCTGCAGGAAAAATTCATAATCTGTCATACAGGTTGGAGTTTGCTTGTACAAACAATGCCACTAAATTCAAAGCTTTATTTTTAGGCATTGAGAACGCCCTTAATATTGGTTGTGGTCACCTTTCAGTTTTTGGAAATTCTAAGCTTGTTGTGAACCTGATACGTAGGATATGCTCTCCTACCAACAAGATGATGGAACGATACACCCAAGATTTTTGGGCACTTACCTCAAACCTTTTATCTTTCAACATCACTCGTATTAGGAGGGAATTTAATTCAATGTCTGGTCGGTTAGTGTAATATACCATATATAAAATGTATGCAGAACATAATTAAAATGCTAGAAATGGCAGAATAACAAAAATATAGCCAAAACATTCACCACAATA
>ML781542.1:75749-113240 GCA_009831015.1 Picea engelmannii
TGGTGATCATCGACAGAAGGAAGGAGTTTCTATCCAGGAAGCTACTTGGATGGCTATGGTGGAATTTTTCTTTCACCTAGCCCGTGTAAAATATGTTATTAGCATTAGGACTGTATATAAATAAGCTCCTTTGAGCATGTAGCTTTGTTTTCTTTTCTTTATTTTTCGGCCTGTATTTTCAGCAGCGGGATGTTTTGAGCATGACTCCATAGCCCAACAACAAGGCACTGAAGCTGTGGAATGAGTTCTTAGAGCATCACAGGGATGACTCTATCCCCCATGTATCCTAATGTTAGCGACATTTCTTGTCCTAGGCACAAGAGTATTCGGGTCTGCAAGTTGTACGAGGAATGCCCAAGCGTAGCATGGAAAAATCTTGTTTTAAGGCTTCCAATCAAGTAAGCGGGTGAAATTACGTTGTCAACAGCCCAGATTCATCCTTAAGAATAGATCAACGATCGTTGGGATATCGGGGCTACCAATTTGACCGATATATAACGTCAAATAAAGCGACTATATGCCAAGACTAAATCTGGGTCGTCCGATCCAGCGACACATAGTGCGAGATCTAGTCGGCATACCGGCATTCAGGAGTTCAAAGGGTAAAAGTCCCTCGTCAGCTCACATCTCGAAACCCCAAACGCTAAAGTGCCGATAGCGCCCAAAGTCAGGCCCACAGTATCAAGGGGCAGTCTCAGCCGTCCATTTGAAGCGGACACTTGGCGTGCGATTAGGCTCCTTGCTTTTTCTCCCATCGTGGTTTCGAAGTGCAAAGAGCAGCTCCCTCATATCCTGATACGCGAAGTAGCGAAAGCGTCCATGACTTGGACCCACAATATCGCCGAGTGAGTTCAGGACCGTCAGATCTGAGAGGGACGCGTGGCACCAGATTAAATCGTCTCGGCGTTTCGCTCATCGCGATTTCAAAAAAGCAGGGATTAGCTCCTTCCCATTCACGAACGCCGAAAGTGCCTGCGGAAATAAACGTAGGGTCATAGCCCGTGGTCACTTGGGAAATATAAAGATATTTGCAAAGGGGGCCAAAGGCATCGAGTCTAGCTGCCGAAAGGATCACCACATCTCCGGGTTCCATTTGATTCGACCTCAAGCCTGTTTTTTTCTTGAAGCAATTGAAGGTGAGAAGGGGTGGTTGGAGCCTCTCCTCATGCATTAAGTATAGGGTACGAAGAGTCTGGAAAGCAGTCTGCTCGAGAGGGTCCTGTGTACCATTTCTTCCAAAGAATCCATGCCAAGTCCTCGACCAGCCGAAGGAGGTCTGCACACGCTAGCTCGGCTCTTAATGGATCAGCTACTTCCCTTGCAGGGGCCATGCTCAGTTAAGGTGGCGTCTGACAAAGAATAGTCGTCTAAATTTGGCCGAGGAGACACCAAGTCTTAGGTGCACGATCGGCCAAAGTCTGCATGCGTAGACTGTTAGAAGACATGTAGATGCAATGTTTTAATGCAACGTCTTGTTTTTGAGTATATGTAGGCATTTTCGCCATTTTTGTAAGCATCGATGGTTGAGCTAGGCTCCCGATTGTAAAGTTTTGATGCAGCACTAGTTTCTCTGGTTAATGTATAAGGCATTGGAGACTTCTTACTTTATGGATGTCAGCCTCTTTTCCATCTCTTTGTCTACTATGTTATAACAACTCGGAATTGGAGGATCCAGTCGAGTTGTAGTTGTTATAGGATGATGTAGGTTGGATCACTGTAACTGTTGCATTGTTTCTAATCGGTTCCTGTGATTTTCTTAGCCCTGAATGACTTGGAATTGGAGGATCCAGTCGAGTCACCCCTCAGCTCCTTGAAACTCTGGACCAAGAGGATCTTGGCTTCTAAGTTTTTCTTCCTCAAGCTTCCGAAGGCCTGTTGCCCGAGGCAGTCTTGCTCACCCTTATCACAAGTCTTCCATCTACCACCCTTTAATCAACATACTGACGGAAGTTGGATCAAGACCTCCCTTGCTTTATACATACCAGACCCTGGTTCCTGTGTCAATGTTTCTTTCCTGGGTCTCTTTCTATTTGACCACCCCCATTTATTAAATCGTGACATAAAAACTAATGGGCATCGGGCTCTACTCCTGCAAGCAATCCAGGAGTGACTTCTGACGCTAACACATACCAATACCAATACCAATACCAACACCATACCATTGCATACCAATACCAATACCAATACCAATACCATACCATTGCATACCATTTCACGACAACGATATGCATTGGCAATGATATGCATACCAATACCAATACCATACTATACGATACCAACACCAATACCAATACCAATACCATTGCATGGCAATGGTATGCATACCAATACCATACCAATACCAATACCATTGCATGGCAATGGTATGCATACCAATACCATACCAATACCAATACCATACCATTGCATACCAATAACAATACCAATACCTATACCATACCATTGCATACCAATACCAATACCATTGCATGGCAATGGTATGCATTGACAATGATATGCATACCAATACCAATACCATTGCATGGCAATGGTATGAATTGGCAATGATATGCATACCAATACCAATACCAATACCATACCATACCAATGTCAATACCATATCAATACCAATATGCATTGCCAATACCAATACCAATATGCATTACCAATACCAATACCAATACCAATACCATTGCATGGCATGGTATGCATTGGCAATGATATGCATACCAATACCATACCAATACCAATATGCATTGCCAATACCAATACCAATATGCATTACCAATACCAGAACCAATACCAATACCAATATGCATTGTCAATGCCCTTATGCCTTGACAATACCAATACCATTGCATGCCATACCATACCATGCCATACCAATAGAAAAGGTACTTCTTAAAGAAAATATTGTATACAATTTTGGCATCAAATGATGGTAACTTACCTAGTACAATTTTCTGGGAAGTTCTCTTGTTAATGTAGGTTGTTAGGGTTGTAAACAATGACTGTAAAATTAATGATAATAGTAGCAACAACTTCATAAATGCACTTAGAATAACAACAATAAGTAGTTCAAGGTCTTAGGGTGATAGTGCCTAGGCTTTTGGGTTAGTCTAGTTAGTTAGTAGGCTTGTTAGGGCTGCAAAACAAGGGTTGTCAAAGCTTCAAGATTTAAGAGTTAGTAGTCTATGCTAGGTCAATGATTAGGTTATATTAGTAGGGTATCAAGTAGAATAAGAAGTTTGGAGTTTTTTCAAGGAGATGAGGTGATAAACTAGTGCCTTCTTGGGTGATGGAGTCAAGCTAACAACTCTCTCGTTAGGGATGTAAACAAATGATAATACTCAAATCCAAGAGGAATAAGGCTAGGAAGAGTAGCTCCTTAAGTCTCCCTAGATCCTCAATCTTGGAGAAGGAGATCTCTTCTATTCCCAAGCGTCTCCTTCTTCTTGGATGTTTTAGGATTTAAAATTCTTAGCAACAATAATTGATCAATAGTTCCAAGGAGCTAGTACTCTAGGGCCTTGGAACTTAGAAAATTACTAGAACGATCTTATGAATTTTAGAAAATAAAAAGTGAAGTAGTAGCACCTTAAGTCCTTCACTTCTAGCATTTATTAGGAATGGAATTTCATAATCTTATATGAGAAAATAAAACCATACAATTAACCATTCAACTAGATGAAAAAAATGAAGATTTTACTTGCACCAAGAATAATCATATAATGACCAAAACCCTAGTGTTGGAGATACTCCAACAAATATTTTTTCGGTCGACGAAATGATAGCGTAGGAGCATGAATAGTTGAGACACGGTGCTCCGGATCCAATGCAACTAACGGTTCATTCATCTGAGTCCTATTTTGATTTTTATTGACAGTTGAAACTTAACTCCTCAAGCCATTCAAGGACATGTGACCAATTTGGCCCGGGGGCATAAAATCCTAACCGAGCAACATAACGGAGTTCCATAAGCTCCAGCAAGTCTGTTTGGGCAAGGCCGATGCAAATACACTAGCCAAAAATTCTTGACATATTTTTCTTGAAAATCGACCTCATCTTCAGAAATTGCACTATGCCTCATTGACCAAAACCCTAATGTCGTAGATACTCCAACAAATGGTTTTCCAGTCGAAAAAATGATAGCGTAGGGGCCCCACTAGATAAAATTCAGTGCTCTGAATCCAATGTAATTGACGGTTAGTGCATCCGAGTCCAGGTTTGAATTTTATCGTGATTTGCAACTCACCTCGTCAATCCATTCAAGGACATGTGGCCAATTTGGTCTGGGGGCATAAAATCCAAATTGAGTAGCATAACAGACTTCTGTAATCTCCCACAAGTATTTTTAGCAACCTTACACCACTATACTTCTTTATCCACTTAAATTCATGTCATTTTTATCGATAGTTTCCACTCACGTCCTCAAGCCATTCAAGGACATGTGGGCAATTTGGTCCGGGGGCATAAAATCCAAATTGAGTAGCATAACGGAGTTTCGTAAGCTCCCACATGTCTATTTGGCCAAGGCCCATGTGACTACACAAGCCAAAAACACCCGACAGAGTGTTCCTGAAAATCGACATCATCTTCAAAAATTGCAATATGCCTCATTGACCAAAACCTTAATGTCAAAGATACTCCAACAAATGGTTTTATGGTTAATGGAATGATAGCATAGGGGCCCCACTTGTTGAAACCCGGTGCTTTGAATCCAATGCAACCGACGGTTCATGCATACAAGTCCCGGTTTGAGTTTTATCATTAGTTGCAACTCTCCTCCTCAAGTCATTCAAGGACATGTGGCCAATTTGGTTCGGGGGCATAAAATCCAAATTGAGAAGCATAATGGACTTTCGTAATCTCCCGCAAGTCCTTTTAGCCACCTTACACCACTCTACTTCTTTATCCACCTAAATTCATGCATAAAATCATGTTTCATGGCTACGACCATCTATGATACTCTTTATTGAATTTATGATCTTTATTATATGTGATGCAACTCAAATTTATTTGTTTGTTGAGTATGTACCAACATGTCCTCCATCAAAATGAAGGGACCAACAAGCTTGTACCACACTTGTTGACTCACTCTTGAGACAATTCTGTCTTGTTTCCCCAAATGAAGTTCCTAACTCTGGGATAAACATATCTTGGCCCATGAATCGACACCTAATCATGCACTTTACCAACACATATGATAGGTAAACTGAAGATAGATTTGACAAACCATAAGAAATAGTGAACATGTTGTTTATATGTACATATTAGACCTAGTTTGGAGAGTGTAAGTTCCTCAGATTGTTATTTCCAACAGGAGATACAAAGAGTCTTATTGAGATTTATTCATCGTGCATCTATATTACTTTTGTTATCTAAATTGAGCGCCTAGGGTTGTTAATGTCACTACCCATTTTTCTAATGGTTGTAGCACAACTACCAGGTGTAACAACATTTCATCCATACAATATGGTTTCCTAGTTCCTTGATAGGCATCGCAAAGTTTGAGCATATTCTAAGTATTTCATGATGGCTCTCCCATAAAATTCTAAGTATTTTATGATCCATGATGCAACATCAAAGGATGCCATATACCATGAGCTTGTAAAAATGACCTATTTATCTAATATTTGGTCACACGGAAAACCAATTGTTTCTTCTACGTTTTCAAGTACCCTTGTGGCACAACACCTATGGTGAGAAAAATAATTATGTCATTCAAACAATTTAGTACTATGTCATGTCACCAAACATTTTCTATGTCACATGTTCTCAAAGTCGATACCCTATGAGATAAACCCATTTCATTATATCTTGACTACCAAGGACATTTGGCAGGAAGTGCAGACTTGGTGCAATATCAACACCATCAACACATACATAGATGACTTCTTCCTCTTTCTAAAGAAAAAGTAAAGTAAAGACAATGATGAATTCCAAAGAGTTATCATCATGGTCCATGACCCACTACTCCTCCCGACCTTTATTTCAAAAAATAAATACAAATACCTGATGAAAAGCAACTCACCAAGTCAACGGTTCCTCAATCTGAATCTCAGTTTTCATTATATGCCCAACTTCAAGTCGCATCCCAAACTATTTCAAGGACTCTTGGCCAATTCCTTCTGATGGAATAAAAACTTTATAGAGCAACATTTTTGAGTTCTGTGAGATGTTGCAAGATTTTTTAGGTATGGACTAGGTGACCACATTATCCATCCACTCCCGAGGGATGGTTTCATAAATTGGACCCCTTAATACAAATGTTGCACTGCTTCAAACTGAGCAAAACACTAGTTCTCGAAATGAATGAAAAAAGAAACTTTTGAGGCATGGCACCTAGGAGTGAGGGGTGCTCTAGAAAAAATCTTATCCTAGTAATCCGTCGGAGTCAACGGTTCCTCAATCGGAGTCTCGGTTTTTTCTTTATGCCCAGTTGTAAGTCGCATCCCAAACCGTTTCAAGCACTCTTGGCCAATTCTTCCTCGGGGCATAAAAACCTAACGAAGCAACATTTTTTATTTCTGTGAGATGTTGCAAGCTTGTTTAGGCATGGAATAGGTGACCACATTGTCCATCCGCTCCTGAGGTATGGTTTCATAAATTGAACCCCTAAATCCAAATGTTGCATTGCTTCTTACTAAGAAAAACCCTAGTTCTCAAAATCGATGAAAAAAAACTTTTGAGGCATTAGACCCGAGAGTGAGAGGTGCTCTAGCATAAATCTGATCCGTAGGATCTTTTAATGACTTATGGTTGAGTTTTAATTTTGCATGCATTAATTAACCATTTGAGAAAACTTAGTGAAGAATGAGGAAAGAAGAGGAATTATTACCGCCATATACACATATGCATATCTGAAATGAAATAATAGACAACAAACCACAACACGCAGATTGATAATGGAGTTCGACACAACTTTGCCTACGTCTCCGGGCCTTTGTCTCTGTGGGAGAGGCTTCTTTATTTCTGTTCAAATGCTCAAAAGCATATCACTGCAATTCCAAATGGCTACAAGACTGATCTGTTCATGTTCTTCCAGATCTTTAGAACCCAGCAAAGAAAACAGCATGCAAAACGGACGTCCGGAGCTCCCAGAAATGATCTGACAACGTCTCCTCCTCAAAAGCTTCTCTGCATCAAAATGGCTTTGGCTTGGCTTCTCTTCAGCAAAACTTTGCTCTGAATGCCCCTTATGGCCTCAAACAGGCCTGGGTTAAATAGCTGGGAAGTTGGTTGCTCATCTCCAACTTCCTCCAAGAATTTAGGCCCCAAAACTGCCCAATAACTCCCAAAAATGGAGAAAATTAATTAAAAATAGGCTTAATTACAATTAAAAACCAAAAATTGATTATAAAATCCACTTTATAGTTAAATTTGGGAATAAGCCCCCTTTTGCCCAGAGCGCGCCCCCTTGACAGGGTCATATGGGTTCATATGGCCAAGTGCTAGCCCAAAGGGCTAAGCACTGGCCCCTCTCCATACAATACTTTGCAATATATTTCATATTGTAGGTTTTATATCATAAGCAATAATTTGATGTATTGGCAAAAGACCATTTCTTAAGGTGTTGGGCTTGGTGGTGGTCATGGGTTCAAATCCCATGGACCCCAAAAAAAAATTTTGAAACATGCCACTTCAGCGGATGACTGGGTGCCATGTGGCTGCCCATGATTGGACCACGTGGCATCTCCCCATTTGACAGATTAATGCCACTTGTCAGTTATTGACTGGTCCAGTTGCCTGCCACATGTCTGCTTTGTCAGCGAACCTTCCCAATCACCATCATCCATAGAGTGCTACGTCATATCCTGCACAGTCAGCATGCTGATGTCATCAGCATTGACTTTTTGACCAGTTGACCTTTGACTTTTTACCTGTTTGGGCTTCCGATCAGAACGCGATAACTTTCGCATACGAAGCCCGTTTGACAAAGTAAATATACCGCCGGAATCAGAAAGACGAGATGGACGCAATGGTGTTGGTTTCGTCAGATTCTGAGCACTTTCATTTTTTAGCATTTTTCAAGCCCTGTCAGGCTTCTGGATCTAATTTCGGATCACACCTCCCCACAATAAGACCTTTTGGTCCCCAAAAGGTTACTGACCAGTCAACAAGCTCGGGATAGGCCACTCGGCTTTCTCTCTATCTCTGAACTCTGTCCTGTGCACTTGTCTCATCAAGATCAACTGTAACACAATCATGACAACTGACAGTGTATTGTTAGCCATTTGAACCTTGTTACATCTTACTGAAGCTACTATCATCCATGTAGAAAACATTTCTAATGACAATATCATAAAGAAGACTGCAAATGAACTGATATACTTTAGATATCTGCATGACATGAGCTTATCTTGAAGCAACTTATGATTGATTTTCCATTCAAGAACCATATTTTGTTCTTGCTTAAGATCAATTACTTCATTTGAAACAATTATTGGTTTGTTGCATGCTTGCACTGCATTCATTAATTGTTCCAATGTTTGAAGTGTATTATTTTCTTTAACATGATGAGAATGAACCACATAATCATGACCTGCTTTAGTGAATTGATATTGATTCTTTGTCCTGTAGAAGATTGCCTTACGATCAAATAAGTATGGACTACCTAAGATCATTCCACATTCTCTTAACAACACAACATCACAAGTTACTTTGTCCACATACTTAGATGAAATTGCAAATTTGATTGTGCACTGTTTTGTTATGTGCATTTTATGATGATTGCTCATCCATTTAAGTGTGTAAGGCTTATGATGAGTTTGTGTTTTTAATCCCAATTTCTTAACCAATTCTTCTGAGATTAGATTATATTGAGATCCATTGTCGATTAATGTGTCTATCTTAGTGTGTCGCATAATTACCCTTATATGAAACAAATTGCTTCTACAATCAATCTCTTCACCATTTTTACCTGTCATACCAACCAATGAAATCTTTGAATCATCACCTGAATCCGATCCCAAGTCTGTGGGTTTTGATGTCGTTGCCACTGTTTGCGTTCCCTTCTTTTCTTTGAACCACTTTGGCTTCTTCTCGGGATGCAACTGCCAACATCTGTCCTCATCATGTCCCTCTTTCTTGCAATGCTTGCAAGAGGGCTTTCTTTCCTTCTTTGACACTGCATTTTCATTCTTGCCATTGCCATGCCTTTTCCTCTTGTCATCTTTCCTCGAAGACGACGATTCCCCTGACACACCTGCTTTCCCTGCTTCAATATACGTAGATTGAACAGAAACCTCATCAAGGTTAGTGGGTCCAAACATGAAAACAATGTTTCTAATATGCGCAGGCAAACCTCCTATATACTTCATAAGAGTTTCTTGTGTTTGCAAAGGGATGTCTAACATTAATGCCATTTTTCTAAATCCATCGATGTATTCCTACACTGTTTGTCCTTTTCTTAGTTTTAAAGATTTCCATTCAATTATTGCTTTTTCTTTATAACATAAAGGATATAATTGTTTCCTAAGTGCAGAAATGAAATCCTTCCATGATGGAAATACATTACCCACATTTTGTGTTCCTTTTTGAAGCTTTCTCTGCCACCAGATAAGAGTTGTACCTGCAAGTCTCAAAGATGCCAACTTGATTCGTGTGGCCTCATCCTCGATCTGTTGCACGCTGCAATATACCTCCATCTGCCTGATCTAGTTATCAAGTTTTTCTACATTTACTTCACCATCATATATGGGCAACTCAAATTTTACATCAAGTTTTAACAATGGAATTTCATGTTTATTCCTATGAACATTTTTCTTTCCACTAGATTTAGAACTTGAACTTGAAGAAGAAGGAGAAGAAGGAGGTGTTGATGGAGGTGAAGGAGGAATCTGAGGATGGTCCTCTTCCTCTTCACTTTTTCCCTTTGAAGAATCACCCAAAACAGGTCGCTTCCGTTCCAAGTAATCTTCGTACAAGACTTTCACCATCTCCGACATGGCAAGGAATGTTTTCCGGAATTCTTTCTCATCTTGAGAAATCCCTTCTTCCGATGCCATCTTCTCGTTGTGAGAAGCTCTTTTTCTCAATCCAATTAATGGATTCTCTGCAACAAGCTCGCCTTCACCATGCTATAGATTTTCCCTGGTTAACATGCAAAACTCAAATCCAAACGTCAACTAGCTCTGCTACCACTTGATCCGTCAAGATTTTTTAATGACTTATGGTTGAGTTTTAATTTTGCATGCATTAATTAACCATTTGAGAAAACTTAGTGAAGAATGAGGAAATAAGAGGAATTATTACAGCCATATACACATATGCAGATCTGAAATGAAATAATAGACAGCAAACCATAACACACAGATTGATAACGGAGTTCGGCACAACTTTGCCTACGTCTCCGGGCCTTTGTCTCTGTGGGAGAGGCTTCTTTATTTCTGTTCAAATGCTCAAAAGTACATCACTGCAATGCCAAATGGATACAAGACTGATCTGTTCATGTTCGTCCAGATCTCTAGAACCCAACAAAGAAAATGGCACGCAAAATGGACGTCCGGAGCTCCCAGAAATGATCCGACAACGTCTCCTCCTCAAAAGCTTCTCTGCATCAAAATGGCTTTGATTGGCTTCTCTTCAGCAAAAATCTTCTCTGAATGCCCTTTATGGCCTCAAACAGGCCTGGGTTAAGTAGCTGGGAAGTTGGTTTCTCATCTCCAACTTCCTCCAAGAATTTAGGCCCCAAAACTGCCCAATAACTCCCAAAAATTGAGAAAATTAATTCAAAATAGGCCTAATTACAATTAAAAACCAAAATTTGGTTATAAAACCCACTTTATAGTTAAATTTGGGCATAATCCCCCTTTTTCCCAGCACGCGCCCCCTTAACAGGGTCATATGGGTTCATATGGCCAAGCGCTATCCCAAAGGGCGAAGCGTTGGCCCCTCTCCATACAATACTTTGCAATATATTTCATATTGTAGGTTTTATGTCATAAGCAATAATTTGGTGTATTGGAAAAAGACCATTTCTTAAGGTGTTGGGCTTGGTGGTGGTCATGGGTTCAAATTCCATGGACCCCAAAAACAATTTTTGAAACATGCCACTTCAGTGGATGACTGGGTGCCACGTGGCTGCCCATGACTGGGCCACGTGGCATCTCCCCATTTGACGGATTAATGCCACTTGTCAGTTATTGACTGGTCCAGTTGCCTGCCACATGTCTTCTTTGTCAGCGAACCTGCCCAATCACCATCAGCCATAGAGTGCCACATCATCTCTTGCACAGTCAGCATGCTGATGTCATCAGCATTGACTTTTTGACCAGATGACCTTTGGCTTTTTACCTGTTTGGGCTTCCGATCAGAACGCGATAAATTTCGCATACGGAGCTCGTTTGACAAAGTAAATATATCGTCGGAATCAGGAAGACGAGATGGACGCAATGGTGTTGGTTTCGTCGGATTCTGAGCACTTTCATTTTTGACCATTTTTCAAGCCCTGTCAGGCTTCTAGATC
This sequence comes from Picea engelmannii, assembly GCA_009831015.1. NCBI lineage: Eukaryota > Viridiplantae > Streptophyta > Pinopsida > Pinales > Pinaceae > Picea > Picea engelmannii. Next base: position 87,199 of record ML781542.1, read on the forward strand.
CAATTTCAGATCAAAATCCTATGCCAAAATCCAACGGAGACGAGGTTCCTCAATCCAAGTGTCAGTTTTCATTATATGTCTGGTGGCAACCGGAATCCCGAACCATTTTGGGGACTCTTGACCAATTCCTCCTTAGGAAATACAAACCTAATGGAGCAACATTTTTGAGTTCTATGAGATGTTGCAAGCTTGTTTAGGCATGAACTAGGTGACCACATTATCCATCCACTCTCGAGGGATGGTTTCATAAATTGGACCCCTTAATCCAAATGTTGCATTGCTTCAAACTGAGCAAAACACTAGTTCTCAAAATCAATGAGTATAACAACTTTCGAGGCATGGCACTTGGGAGTGAGGGGTTCTCTAACTCAAATCCTATCCCAGTAATCCATTGGAGTCGACGGTTTTGCAATATGAGTCTCGGTTTTCATTTTATGCCCAGTTGTAAGTTGCATCCGAAACCATTTCAGACACTCTTGGCCAAATCCTCCTCAGGGCATAAAAACCTAAACGAGCAACATTTTTGAGTTCCGTGAGATGTAGCAAGATTTTTTAGACATGGACTAGGTGACCACATTTTCCATCCTCTCCCGAGGTATGGTTTCATAAATTGGACTCCTAAATCCAAATGTTGCATTTCTTCTTACTAAGCAAAACCCTAGTTCTCAAAATCAAAGAAAGAAACAACTTATGAGGCATTAGACCCGGGAGTAAGGGGTGATCTAACTGAAATCCTATGTTAAGAATCCAACATAGATGACAGTTCCTCAATCCAAGTCTCAGTTTTCCTTATCTTCCCAGTTGCAATTCACATCCCAAGCCATTTCGGGGACTCTTGGCCAATTCCTCCTCATGGCATAAAAACCTAACGGAGCATCATTTTTTAGTTTCGTGAGATGATGCAAGCTTGTTTAGGCATGGAATAGGTGACCACATTATCCAACCTCTACCGAGGGGTAGTTTCATAAATTGGAACCCTTGATCCAAATGTTTCATTGCTTCAAATTGAGCAAAACACTAGTTCTTGAAATCAATGAGTAAAACAACTTCTGAGGCATGGCACCTGGGAGTGAGGGGTTCTCTAGCTGAAATCCTATCCCAGTAATCTATTGGATTTGGTAGTTCCTCAATCTGAGTCTCAGTTTCATTTTATTTCCAACTGCAAGTCGTATCCCAAACCATTTAAGGGACTCTTGGCCAATTCCTCCACAGTGCATAAAAACCTAATGAAACAACATTTTTGAGTTCTGTGAGATGTTCCAAGCTTATTTAGGAATGGACTAGGTGACCAAATTGTCCATCCACTCAAGAGGCATGGTTTCATAAACTAGACCCCTAAATCCAAATGTTTATTTGTTTCTTATTAAGCAAAACCCTAGTTCTCAAAATCAATGAAAAAAACAACTTCTGAAGCATACCTGAGAGTGAGGGGTGATCTAGATGAAATCCTATGCCAGGAATCCAATGGAGATGAAAGTTCCTCAATATGACTCTTGATTTTCATTATATTCTCAGTTTCAATTCACATCCCAAACCCTTTCGGGGACTCTTGGTTAATTCCTCCTCGGGGCATAAAAACCTAACGGAGCAACATTTTTTAGTTCCATGAGATGCTACAAGATTGTTTAGGAATATAATAGGTGACCACATTATCCATCCAATCCCGAGGGATGGTTTTATAAATTGGACCCCTTAATCCAAATGTTGCATTTATTTAAACTGATCAAAACACTAGTTCTGAAAATCAATGAGTAAAGCAACTTACGAGGCATGACACCTGGGAGTGAGGGGTGATCTAGCTGAAATCCTATCATGGTACGATATGGAAAGGCATGGAATACCATATCAAGGCATGGCATGGCAAGAAAATGAATTCAAAGGCATTGCATGGAATGGAAAGGTAAGGCAACGAAAGGCCAATTCAAAAAGTTGCATTGCTTCTTATTAAGAAAAACCCTACTTCTCAAAATCGATGAAGAAAACAACCTCTGAGGCATTGGACCCGGGAGTGGGGTGATATAGCTGAAATACTATTCCAATAATCCAATGGAGATGATGGTTCCTCAATCTGAATCTCCATTTTTTTTATATGCCCAATTGCAAGTCGCATCCCAAAGCATTTCAGGGACACTTGGTCAATTCCTCCTCAGGGCATAAAAACCTCACGGAGCAGCATTTTTGAGTTATGTGAGATGTTGCAAGCTTGTTTAGGAATGAACTAGGTGACCACATTGTTTATCTGCTCCAATTGAATGGTTTCATAAATTGGAACCCTAAATCCAAATGTTGTTTTGCTTCTTACTGAGAAAAATCCTAGTTCTCAAAATCGATGAAAAAAACAACTTTCGAAGCATGGGACCCAGGAGTGAGGGGTGATCTAGTTAAAATCCTATGCCAGGAATCCAATGGAGACAACGGTTCCTCTATCCGAGTCTTGGTTTTTTTTATATTCCTAGTTGCAAGTCACACCCCAAACCATTTCAGGGACTCTTGACTAATTCCTCCTCGGGGCATAAAACCTAACAAGGCAACATTTTTGAGTTCCGTGAGATGTTGCAAGATTGTTTAAGCATGGAATAGGTGACCACATTTTCCATCCGCTACTGAGGCATGGTTTCATAAATTGGACCCCTAAATCCAAATGTTGCATTGCTTCTTACTGAGCAAAACCTTAGTTCTCCAAATCGATGAAAAAAACAACTTATGAGGCATGGGACCCGGGAATGAGGGGTGCTCTAGTTGAAATCCTATTTCAGGAATACAATAGATATGATGGTTCCTCAATACGAGTCTGTATTTTTTTTATATGCCCAGTTGCAAGTCACATCCCAAACCATTTCGAGGACTCTTGGTCAATTCCTGCTCAGGGCATAAAAACCTAACCGAGCAACATTTTTGAGTTCCATGAGATGTTGTAATCTTATTTAGGCATGGACTAGTTGACCACATTATCCATCCTCTCCCGAGGGATGATTTCATAATTTGGACCCCTTAATCCAAATGTTTCATTGCTTCAAACTGAGAAGAACACTAGTTCTCAGAACTAATGAGTAAAGCAACTTCTGAGGCATTACACTCGAGAGTGAGGGGTGCTCTAGATGAAATCCTATCCCAGTAACCATCGAAGTCGACAGTTTCTCAATATGAGTCTCAGTTTTCATTTTATACCCAGTTGCATGTCACATCCCAAAGCATTTCAAGGACTCTTGGCCAATTCCTCCACATGGCACAAAAACGTAACGAAGCAACATTTTTGAGTTCCGTGAGATGCTTCAATCTTTTTTAGGAATGGACTAGGTGACCACATTGTCCACTCGCTCCCAAGGCATGGTTTTATAAATTGGACCCCTAAATCCAAATGTTGTATTGCTTATTACTGAGCAAAACCCCAGTTCTCAAAATCAATGAAAAAAATGACTTCTGAGGCATTAGACCCAGGAGTGAGGGGTGATCTACTTGAAATCATATCCCACGAATCCAACAGATATGACGGTTCCTCAACAGGGGTGATTTTAAGGATGGAAATTTATTTTAAAATGTAGAAACCTTGGCGAATCTTACTAATCCTTAATATGCCAACCATAAATGTTTGGCGATATTTTTGTAAAAATATTCAAATTTCTAAGGATTTTGTATAGTTTGTATAAACTTTTGGCAATTTTTAAGGTAAAATAATTTTATCCTATAGAATTTGGGCGAATCATTTTTAGAATGATGAATCTTTTTTGGGAAAAACCATGGAAAATTAGCCCATGAGCAAAATTTAGCCCCTAAAATCATCCTCGTTCCTCAATTCGAGTCTCTGTTTTCGTTTTATGCCTAGTTGCAAGTTGCATCCCAAACCATTTTGGGAACTCTTGGCCAATTCCTCCTTAGGGCATAAAAACCTAACGGAGCAACATTTTTGAGTTTCGTGAGATGTTGCAAGATTGTTTAGGCATGGAATAGGTGACCACATTTTCCATCATCTCTTAAGGTGTGGTTTCATAAATTGGACCCCTAAATCCAAATGTTTCATTGCTTCCTATTGAGCAAAACACTAGTTTTCCAAATCGATGAAAAAAACAACTTTCGAGGCATGAGACCTGGGAGTGAGGGGTAATGTAGCTGAAATCCTATGTAAGGAATCCAATGGAGAATATGGTTCCTCAATCAGAGTCTTAGTTTTCTTTATATTTCGAGTTGCAAGTCGCATCCCAAACCATTTTGGGGACTCTTGGCCAATTACTCCTCAGGGCATAAAAACCTAATGGAACAACATTTTTGAGTTTCATGAGATGATGCAAGATTGTTTAGGAATGGACTAGATGACCACATTATCCATTCTCTCCCGAGGGATAGTTTTATAAATTGGACCCCTTAATCCAAATGTTGCATTGCTTCAAGCTAAGAAAAACACTAGTTCTTGAAATCAATCAGTAAAGAAACTTCTGAGGCATGGGACCTAAGAGTGAGGGGCACTCTATCTAAAATCCTATCCCATTAATCCATCAGAGTTGACGGTTCTTCAATCTGAGTCTCTATTTTCATTTTATGCCCAGCTGCAAGTCGCATCCCAAACCATTTCAGGCACGCTTGGCCAATTCCTCCTCATGGCATAAAAATCTAACGAAGAAGCATTTCTGAGTTCCATGAGATCAAGCTTGTTTAGGCATGGCCTAGGTGACCACATTTTCCATTCGTTCCAGAGGCATGGTTTCATAAATTGGACCCCTAAATCCAAATGTTGCATTGCTTCTTAATGAGAAAAACACTAGTTCTCAAAATCGATGAAAAAAACAACTTTTGAGGCATTGGACCTAGGAGTGAGGGGTGCCCTAGATAAAATCCTATGCCTGAAATCCAACGGATACAACGATTCCTCAATATGAGTCTTGATTTTTGTTATATGCCCAGTTGCAAGTTGCATCCAAAACCATTTCGATGACTCTTGGCTAATTCCTTCTCAAGGGATAAAAAACCAATGGAGAAACATTTTTGAATTCCATGAGATGTTGAAATCTTGTTTAGGCATGGACTAGGTGACCACATTATCCATCCTCTCCCAAAAGACAATTTCATAAATTGGACCCCTTAATCAAAATGTTACATTGCTTCAAACTGAGCAAAACACTAGTTCTTGAAACCAATGAGTAGAGAAACTTTCAGGCATGACACCCGAGAGTGAGGGGTGCTCTAGATAAATCCTATCCCAGTAACCATCGAAGTCAATGGTTCCTCAATCCGAGTCTCGATTTTCATTTTATACCCAGTTGCAAGTCGCATCCCAAAGAATTCCAGGGACTATTGGCCAATTCCTTCACGGGGCATAAAAACCTAATGGAGCAACATTTTTTAGTTTCATGAGATGTTGCAATCTTTTTTATGAATGTAATAGGTGACCACATTGTCCATCCACTCCCGAGGCATGGTTTCATAAATTGAACCCCTAAATCTAAATCGATGAAGAAAACAACTATCGATGCTTTGGACTCGAGAGTGATGGGTGATATAGATGAAATCATATGCCAGGAATCCAACAGAGACAACCGCTCCTCAATCCGAGTCTCTTTTTTTGTTATATGCCCAGTTGCAAGTCACATCCCAAACCATTTTTGGGACTCTTGGCCAATTCCTCCTCGAGGCATAAAACCTAACGGAGCAACATTTTTTTAGTTCCATGAGATGTTGCAAGCTTGTTTAGGTATGGAATAGGTGACCACACTTTTCATCTGCTCTTGAGGCATGGTTTCATAAATTTGACCCCTAAATCCAAATGTTGCTTTGCTTCTTACTGAGCAAAATCCTAGTTCTCAAAATCGATGAAGAAAACAACTTCTGAGGCATGGGACCTGAGAGTGAGCGGTGATTTAGTTGAAATCCTATGCCAGGAATCCAACGAAGACGACGGTTCCTCAATCTGAGTCTCATTTTTTTTTATATTCTCGGTTGTAAGTCGCATCCCAAAGCATTTCAGAGACTCTTGTCCAAGTCCTCCTCAGGGCATAAAAACCTAATGGAGCAACATTTTTGAGTTTCGTGAGATGTTTCAAACATGTTTAGGCATGGATCAGGTGACCACATTTTCCATCTTCTCCTGAGGCATAGTTTCATAAATTGGACCCCTAATGTAAGATCCAAATTAAATAAACAACCATTTATTTAAAACATAGCAGTAAAATTTAAAAGTTACCTTCATTTAGCACATTCGCAATCAAATATATCAATAATAATAAAATTAATTAATCATAATGAAAAACAATGCATAAATATAAATAAGTACCTGAACCTGATGCTATTATCCCTCCTTTTGTCCGCAGCTTGCCTCCTTGATATCTTATGAACACTGCCCAAATCCGTTCCTCCTGCCAACTAGGTAGCTCCCTAGCTCCAGGATATCAACGGATATCCTGGCCCCCATGCCCAAAACCCCCAGCAACTCCGGTGCACTGTATCAATCCAATCTCACTCCCCAGAATTTCTCTCTCTCTGCAATACCCTGAGCTCCCAAAATCCATCCCCCAACCTTCGTAGCCTCCTCTCCCCTCCAACTCCTTCCCTTCCTTGTCCCTCCTTCACCGACTCATGCCTTTTACTTCCTTACCTACCCCCCATTAATATCTTATCCCATTCTTTAATGTCTTATCCCCCCTTCATTAATATCTTATCCCTTTATTTAATGTCTTATCCCCTCCCGCATACGTAAAGCATTTTAATTAAACAATTTAAAATTATTAAGCCCCCCTTAAATTATTACCAATATCATTGAGTGTGATATGTAATAATTAATTAATTAATCAAAAGTTAAAAACAATTAATTAATAATTAAATAATCAATTAATATTATTAATACTAATCATTGTTTAATTAAAACCATCTTAGGACAATTAATTATCTAATAAATTTTACTTAATAATCCCTAATCATGTATTCATCTAGGGTTGTTACACCTAAATCCAAATGTTGTTTTGCTTCTTACTGAGCAAAACCCTAGTTCTCAAAATCGATGAAAAAAACAACTTTTGTTGCATGGGACTTGAGAATTAGAGGTGATCTAGCTAAAATACTATGCCAGGAATACAACAAAGACGACAGTTCCTTAATATAAGTCTCGGTTTTCGTTATATTTCGAGTTGCATGTCGCATCCCAAACCATTTCAAGGACTCTTGGCCAATTCCTCCTCAACGCATAAAAACCTAACGAAACATCATTTTTGAGTTCCGTGAGATGTTGCAAGCTTGTTTAGGCATGAAATAAGCGACCACATTATCCATCTTCTCCCGATGGATGGTTTCATAAATTTTACCCCTTAATCAAAATGGTGCATTGCTTCAAACTGATAAAAACACTAGTTCTTGAAATCAATGAGTAAAGCAACTTTCGAGGCATGGCACTCGGGAGTAAGGGGTGCTCTAGTTGAAATCCTATTATGGTATGATATGAAAAGGCATGGCATAGAAATACATGGAATACCATAGCAGGGCATGGCATGGAAAGGCATGGTGTGGCAAGGCAAGGCATGTAAAGGAAATGCATGGAATTTCAAGGAAAGGCGATGTATGTCATGGCAAGGAAATGCAATGAAAGGCATGGCATGGCAAGGCATGAAAAGGCAAGACATGGCATAACATGGCAAGGAAATGAATGATATGGAAAGGCATGGTATGGAAATACATTGCATGGCATTGCAAGGCATGGTATGGAGGGGTATGTCATGGAAAGACATACCATACGATAGCAAGGCATGGCATGGCATGGCATGGAAACACATGGAAAGACAAGGAATTCAAAGCAAAGGCATGGAATGGCATGGTATGGAAAGACAAGCCATGGAATTGCAAGGCATTTTATGGAGGGGCATGGCATGGAAATGCATACCATACGATAGCAAGGCATGGGATGGCATGGAAAGGAATGACATGGCAAGACAAGGAATGACAAGACAAGACATGCAAAGACATGACATGGCATGGCATGGAAAGGCATGAAAAGGCAAGGCATGACATGACATGGCATGGAAAGGCAAGGCATGATATATAAATTCATGGTATGGAAAGACAAGGCATGGAAAATGAATGCAAGGCATGGCATTGCAAGGCATGGTATGGAGAGGCATGGAAAGGAAAGGCATACCATACGATAGCAAGGCATGGCATGGCATGGAAAGGTAAGACAATTCATGGAATGACAAGGGAAGGAAATGCATGGCATGACAAGGCAAGTGATGGCATGGCATGGCATGCCAAGGCAAGGGATGGCATGGCAAGGCATGAAAAGGGAAGGCATGACATGGCTTGGAATAGCAAGGCAAGGCATGGAAAGGAATGCATGGCATGGAAAGGCAAGGAAATGCATGGCAAGGAAAGGAAATGCAAGGCATGGCAAGACATGGAATGGAAAGGCATGACATGACATGACATGACATGGCATGGCAAGGCAATGAAATACACCTTGACACCTTTTATTACATTTTTGTCATAAGTTTCAACCCTTTAGGGCTTGATGTATTGAATTTTTTCTTTGGAAGGATTGACATTTGTATGTGGCCTAGTTGATTGAGTATCGAGAGCATCTTCAAAATTACCTATAAACTAGTCAATTCTTAAAGGACCTTTGAAACATATTACAGTGGGCCAAAATGTCCTAGACAAATATTCATTTGTGAAATATAAGAGAATAATATATATAGACCAATGAACTCTCAAAGGAGTTTTATAGGAAAACATTATCATATATAGGACAAAATGGAGAGGGTTGGCACTTACGGTTATGTAATAGAATTTACAGTTGATAGTTAAAATGTATGACAAATTTTTTTACGATCGTTAATTACGTTTATTGGAATTGTTGCATGTTTTACATCATTGGAATGACTTTTTATTTGTAACTTATTTGAAATTTTATTATGGTATGTGCACTTTGATATGATGTAATATGATTATAATTTTGTTTCATATGTTGTAATATTAGAAATATAACACAAAAATTAAATATTGCATAAAATAAATAATGACTTTTCATTTTGAATGTTTTTTTTTTGCAGAACACGAGTCTTCCAGAAGATCCAGTTGATCCTCATGAGATAGATCCAGATTATAATGGGTATGATACAGACATGGGAGATGATGATGATGAGGCGGATTAAGAAGAAATTGTGAATGACGATTATCATGACCACATTGATGATGATCAAGATAATGATGATGACCTAGTTGTTGGTAGTAGCCAGTGACATTGATCATATAGACTCCATCATGGATCATTGTTGATATATCATTATGGTGCCTATTTTCATGTTTACTATCATATCTATCATTTTCACTTGCAATACCATATTATTGAGTTTTATCATTTTTAATTATATCATTTAGAAATATATCATCTTGACTTGTATAATTTTGACATGTATCATTTTGAGTTACATGATTTATCATTTTGACTTATATCATTTGGACATATATCATTTTAACTTATGTCAATTGTTGGCCATGTATCATTTTGACATGTTATTGTTCTATTGTCATATTTCACTTTTACTTCTTGCAGTTATATATGATGATGATCTTATCAGTACTAAAGATATAAGTTGTTTGGCATGATACTTATCTAATATTGGTATATTTGACTAGTTTTAATTATAGATGATGATCATGTTATAATCATTATCTTGTTATTTTATATATATTGTATGTTGTAGATTTTATTTAGATGGATATTTGATAAAAATAATGATGTTAGTTTGTATGGATGTCGAGTTCCCTAAAAATTCTTTATGAAATCTATCATATAAAATACTTCAAATGTAATATGACTTACTCTATAATAATATCAGTTTTTTAACATGCATAATATATTTAACTAATTAAATTGAAATAAAAAAAAAATTAAACTACTAAATGGAAGCTATAAAGGACGCAACATGAGTTGTTAAAATGGAAGCAAAATGTGGCTCTAAAATGGAAGTAAAACTCAACATTAAATTTGAAGCCATACTTGGAGCTATTTTTGGATCTTAGTAGGAAGCTAAATTGGTTTCTTAACAAAAAGAAAAATTGGATGCTAATTAAGAAGCAAATCCCAACACTAAAATGAAGCAAACCCTAGACCTAAAAAATAAGAAAAATCGAACGCTAAAAAGGAAGAAAGCCTTGGAACTAAAAGGAAGCAAACCATGGAGCTAACAAGGAAGGAATTCTGGAAGAAAAAAAACATGCAATAATGGAAGCACATCTTGGCGTTAATTTGGAAGCCAAAATATAAGTTATTTTTGACACTGCACTAGAAGAAAAACATGAAGCGTGATTGGGATCTAAAATAGGCACCACACCTGGAGCTAAACTAAGCGCTAAACCAGGAGCTAAATTAGGCACCACACTTGGAGCTAAACTAGGCGCTAAACTAGGACCTAAACCAAGAGCTAAACTAGGTGCTAAACCAGGAGGTAAACTAGGAGCTACACTTGGAGCTAAACTAGATGCTAAAACAAGAGATAAACCAGGAGTTAAATTAGGCGCCATACCTAGAGCTAAACTAGGCACTAAACTAGGAGTTAAACTAGGCGTTAAACCAGGAGCTAAACTAGGCACTAAACCAGGAGTTAAACTAGGTGCTAAACCAAGCACTAAATTAGGAGCTAAACTAGGTGCTAAATCAAGAGCTAAAAGGGATGCTAAACCAGGAGATATTTTGGGTGCTATTTAGGGAGATATATATCAGTTTCGATGCTAATCTAGGCATTAAACTAGGAGAAAAACTAGGCACTACACCAGAAGCAAAACTAAATGCTAAATCAAGAGCAAAACCATGAGAAAAACTAGGCACTAAATTCGACGCCCAAGTGAGCACATCGTTTAGCACCATCCAATCGGCCCAATTCATGCACTAAAATGCACTAAATTATGACACTAATCTAGGCGCAAATGGCATGTTTTTTTGTAGTGTAATTGTTTTTGTCAAAGTGTTTTATTGAATGGTTTTCTCTTATCTTTTGTGATGAGGCTTTTGTTTTAAAAAAATTAAGATCTATCTTTTGATTTTCATTTGGAATAGCTTTGTAGTTTTGGAAATATCACTTTGGAAGTTATTGTATCTTTCCGTTGAGTTTTGAGTTGTGGATGCATTCTTTCCCTTGAATAATATTTTGTTTCTTTCATTAAAAACTTTCATATTCATTGAAAAAGAAAAAACTTAAGTGGAATTACTTTTATTTGCATTTTAAAATCAAGAAGAGAAAGTTTATGCATTTATACTTTTAGGCTAAATTAGAGTCATTAAGTTATTGATTGTTTTGGGAAAATATTGGGATCTTTCTTGGAAATAATTGCATTTTGAGTTTTGTGTTTCAAAAGAAAAGTATCTTCTCTGACTCATGTAATTAGGATTCATCGAATGAAAGTGCATTTCATATCTTATTGCATGATATTTTGAGTCTAGGTCGAAAATCATCAATCTCACTTCCACATCCTTTTGAGTAAAATAACAACCCTTAAACCCAAGTGCTAATAAAATTCATTCGATATTTTTTATCTAGTAGCAAACCAACATTAGCTTAGGTGTATAGATTTGGAATACGTGGTGAGGAAAACTCTCTAAAGTTGTCAAACAATCATTGGATCTTGTGTTAGGGAGATAAATCCAATTACCACATCTCTATCCTGGGAAACCCTTCTCACACAAGGGTAAATTACGAGGTCACATTAGGATCTGTGGAGTAACTAACCCCACTTCGTTGGTCTTGGTGGAGTGGTCTACACGCAATACAAACGGTGTCATTAGACACTTGGGGATCACTTGGGAGGTCTTACCTCGGTCCGAGGCACCTCTCAAGGGTATTTCAAATTTTGACCCTTCCCTTACATGTATACCTGACTATCGACTGTTTCCCCAGGATTGGTTTTTGTAAGTGGTAAACTTATAACAAGGTAACAACGGAGGGGAAAGACTTTGTTGTACCTAGGTCAGATGTTGGTCAAACTCACTCGGGCTCCTTGGAGGGTAACCCACAGTGATTTCGTGAGGGAACTTGTATCAGGGCGTAAGTCCTTTAATAATTTCTCCAACGTAACTAGTCCACCTTCTCTACCCTATCCCTTTTCACATTTCTCTCATGACATTGGATTTCATCACCAACTATTTCATTCACTGTGAAAAGTTTTGTTTCCATGGTTTTCTTCCTAGTTTGTTAGTCGTGTGTTGTTTGTTTTCTATAGTGGGATTTAACTTTTATACCCTTTCTACCATGGTTGACGATGGTCTTCATCGCTCATGTAGGATGTCAGGATTGCCTCCTAAATATTATCAAACAATACCTCCCCATTCACCAGAAGATACTTCTCATGGAGATATTGTTGACAAAGGGAATTACTCTGACACTAGGAGTGTTTCTACTCCTTTGATTGAACATTCTAAGGGAGTTATCGCAAGTGTTCAGGAAGGTTTTTTCCCTTCTGCAAACACACCATTAACTAATCTCTTTGGCCCACTTTTAGTCTGATTAAATTCTTTAGGAGATATTGTAACTAAAGATTATCCTAGATTACCGTCAAGGAATTTTGAAGAAGAAAACATGGAAGCAGGACAACCCGGTCCAAGTGAAGGATTCAAAACCCCTGTTCAGACCTCTGTCATATTAGATCCAAGTAGAACTTTAGTTTTTCCTCTATGGAGAACTCCCTTGGGTCGTGATATTTTTTACAGGTTGGGTATCATTCAACCATCTTTTACTACACCACTTATCCCTGTTGTTAATATTGCGGTCACCATGTCCTCAAACCTTTTCCTTGATCATTCTGTAGGAAAAATAGGTAATATTGTTGCTATCTCAGGTCATGTATCAAGTGGGACAAGTCTTTTTCTTCCTAGTCAATTGAATGGCACCATGAAGATTGTGCAAACTCTACCTTTCAATCTAGTATCACTTTGACATCTCAGTCACTTCCTCCCAAATATAATGCTCTTAGTGGACAAATTCTTATTTCTACCCATATTTTACTAGGTGCATCAAACCCTCCTGGAGGAAAAAGTGGTTTACATCCTTCTGGATCTCATTTTTTGTTGGGACACAAATTCCAGCCGGGGGGCAACCTTTAGCTAGTAGACCAAACCTTATTATGGGTCAACCTTTTACTAGATCACAAGTTATAGTACCATCTTGGAATCTTGGAACACAACAACACCCTGGACAAGCTACCTTGGTGGGCCTTTCAGGTGGAGGAACCCATCATGCAGGTCCCTCTAACCCTGTTTAACTAGGTCCTAATCCTGGGAAATATTTTCTCAAAACTACCCAAGTTGGACCTTCTAACCCTGTTTTCCCAGGTCTTAATCCTAGGTAACCTTTTCCAGGAACTGTGAACCCTACATGGAGTCAACTTGTTCAAATGGGTACTCCTCAAGGAGGGATGCCTAATCCATAGGTTAATCCTACTTATATGTCCCAAAACCCCCAAGAGAAACATGCAATAGGATCAATATATATTGCACTAATTCACCTTTACAAGCTGCTTAGGGTCCTACTGGTATTCCGACAGGACTTCCTCCTCAAAGTTACTAGTATCCTGAAGTTAACCGACAATTTCCATTTTTAGCCACTTTGGATTTACCAGATTTGTCTAGATTAATGAATGATCCCATTTAACACTCTCCTTTTTGGCTGGTTATTCCTGCCAAATTACCCTCGGATATTCCAAAGTTCGATGGTAAATCGTGAGATGATCCTAATAATCATGCTATGAATTTCCATCTTTGGTGTTCATCAAATTCTTTGATGGATGATTCTATATGTTTACGTCTTTTTCAAAGAAATCTTACGGGAACCTCAACTAAGTGGTACATTGAATTACCTGGAGGATTCTTCTGTGACTTTAATTCATTAGCCATGGCATTCCTCACACATTTTCAACTACCTATTCGATATGAAACATGTACTGAGCTTTTAAATTTACTTCGAAAAACTACCTCTACCCATATTTTCAATCATATTCATGAGTGGAGAAGGCAAAGACGATTAATCAAAGCTCACATTCTTGATCAATTGTTAGTTGAATGGTTCACTAAATCACTTCTAGGACCTATCGATCGAGATGTTTCTATGGGAGGAGTAGTTATTGAGGAACAAGACATTAGTCATGCATAGTATCTTGATTTGGTATATTCTCAGACTGACACATTATACGACATGATTACTCATGCTCCTCGCTAATCGAAAATTCCAACCCCAAAACCTCCCGCAGAATCTCAGATTGTTGATGGTGTTATTGGTTCTATTAATCAAGAGACTAAAAGTAAGACTTCTACCACAACTCCCAACCCCAAGACAACTCTCGCCACTACGACTAATCCAAATATTGCACCTCCTGCCACTCATTATAGTAATACTTATGAGGTGAACATGGTTCAATCTACACCAAGCGCTAAAACTGGAAATAAGAAAAAACAAAAAGAAAAAACAAAACAAATTGTCCAACCACAAGAAAACTGAAAACTCCACCTACTAAAGATAAGGAAAAACGTAAACCGAAATATCCTTGTCCCGTTTGTGATGAGGATCATTACACTAAATATTGTCTGCGTTGTGTCGATGTCAATCGTTTCCTTGAAGGAACTTCAACCACACCCGTTGTATTGACCAATCCTTTTCCCTCACAACGGACTCAAATGGTTACTTCAAAACAACCATCTGCGTCAGGAAGCTCTTATGTAATTATGTGTACAACAGATAAATATAAAGAGGTTTTACTGAAAAAATGAGCCAAAGACTATCCTTCCTCGAATGGAAGTGTCGTTGAGTAGCCTTCTACGTCTACCCCACCACCTACTGGTCCTCTACAAATTGATCGACCAAGTTCAGACTAAGTGATTAAACCACCTCCAAAAGGTGTTGTTCGTAGGTCATCTTTTAGTTTGCATGTGTGAGCTACTCAAACCTACAGTATTGTAGAGCTCAATCTCCCTCTGCGATGTTGGCCCTCAAATTCCTCCAAACTTTCCCTACGCAACAATGAACATTTTTTTCATCCATTGGTGGGATTGACCCTAGTAATGCAAATGTGATATCTTTTGACTTGGAAACTCATCTTGTTAGAAAACAAGGATCACAGAGCAATAAAATAAAATAAATGCAGAAATAAAACATAGAATATACAAAATACAATAGAGACACATATATACGTGGTTCACTTAGTGTGAGCTACATTCACCAGATAAATTATTAGGTCCTTTCTTTATTATTATCAAACAAATGAAGGGATACAACCTACAACTCACTCGTTGTAACTTCCTCTTATTTCTCTCATAGTCTCCTATCTCAGAATACAATATTTGCAATGATACATAGCCACCATACATTTACCTCATAAAATAGGGTTTCCTTCTAAGGAAAAAACCCTAACATAACTTCTATCATCAGATCTATGACCTTATAATGAACAATCTATATTTACAATGAAATTACAATATACATTTACAAGCCAATTTTTCCTTCCGAGGCTTGCTTTCCCTCAGACCTCACAAGGGGGGTAACCCCCCTCTGCACTCCCTCACATGGAGGAGTGTACATACCTCTGGGATGTAAAGTATTAATGGGGTTTAAACATGACTGGAAACAAATAATTATGAATCAAGAAGATAATCAGGCTCCACAACCAACACATCTTCCATGGATCCCTCACCAACTTGCATTCCAAATTCAAGTTATTGTATGCAAAAATACTATTTTCCGTACTGTTATAGATGAAGGAGCCTCGACCTATGCGATGTCTCTTAACTGTTGGAAAGATATTGGTTCTTCGTCGATTAACCAATCACCTAATACATTAAAAGCATTTGACAATAGAGAATTTAAACCATTTGGAGTACTTATTGCATTACCAATTGAATTAGAAGGTAAGACAATCATTGTTGAAGTAGAAGTTGTTGATGCACTGCTGGATTATAATATTTTGCTAGGTCGTAGTTGGATTTACGCTATCTCAGCCTTAGTTTCTACTTTTTTTCGTGTACTATGTTTCCCCCATCAAGGAAAAATAGTCACAGTAGGCCAACTCGCCTTCTTTAATTATGATTCACGCATTGGTAGTGTTCCTTTTATCGAGAAAACCCCATCTTCCTATGAGGATGTTGGAGTGGGTATTTTGAAAGATTCATCTATGATGGGAACTTTTCCACTCCCACCACCTGACATTCCTCCAGTTGTCGCCTAGGTCAACATGATTTATACTGATACTAGTGAATCCCTTGAATCATATTATCCTTGGGTAGTACCCAGACCATCTTAATACAGAAATTACAATGATATAATTCCACTTAGTCCAATTGAACTCGCTTATGAAGCGATCTAGTCTGCTAAAGCGATCCATTCTGCCTCTGTGGTTGTTTCTGACACAAGTGACCCCATGAGTCACGTCTTAGATGAGTCATCTCACTCTTTTTGGATTATTTCTATGGAATCTCCCAATCCTTTTGACGATACTTTCCCTACTGATGAAAGTATCTTAGAGGTCATGTCTTTGGAGGAAACCCCTTGGGATGATAGTCATCATCATTCCTTTTTTTTCCTTGAGCCTAAGACCGTTGAGACTCATCCTGACACTCTTGTCTTACCTAAGATATTTACAAATTCTCATCATGATGTTTTATTTGAAGGGAATTTGGGAAACATATCTAGTACTATACCAATTGATATCTCAATCAAACTTGGTATCGTGGAAAACATTCATATAATTACGCGATATATTTTCTTGGTATTACAAAGAAATGCATGGAATTTACATGAATATCGTTATTAATGAAATTAATACTTATCCTGAAGCCAATCCCGTTCAGGAAAAGCTTCGCCCTGTTCATCCACGAAAAGTTGATTCTATTAATATGGAAGTTGAAAAAATTCTTAAAGCTAGTTTTATTTATCATGTACCTCTTACTGATTGGGTTTTGAATATTGTTCTTGTCACTAAGAAACAAGGTATGATCCGCATATGTATTGATTATAGGGATATCAATAGGGCTTGTCCTAAATATAACTAACCAACCCCTTTCATTGACCAAATCATTGATGATTGAGCTAGCAGTGAAATATTCTCTTTTATAGATGGTTTCTCCAGCTATAGTAAAATTAATATGCTACCATTGAATCAACACAAAATCACTTTCATTTTTCCTTGGGTAAATTTGCTTATAAAAAACTCCCTTTTGGACTCAAAAATGTTGGCGCAACTTTTCGGCGGGCTATGTCTTACGCTTTTCAAGATATTAAGCATATTGTACAAACCTATCTTGATGACTTACCTCCACATTCCATGCAACGTCATGATCATCTTGCACATATTTGAGCTATTTTTCTTAGATGTTGTTTTTACAATATTTGCTTAAACCCACATAAATGTGCATGTTGTGTGGAATCGGGATGTCTCATTAGTTGTATCATGTCCAAGCAAGGGGTCTGTGTTGAACCCTTTAATATCGAGGCCATATTGAATTTACCTCCTTTGAATTTATGCCAACTCCAAAGTTTGCAAGGGAAGGAAATTTTTTTACGTAATATGAAAAACTAACCAAGGGTTTTATCAAGCTTCTTAAAAATCGGGTTCCCTCTGTTTGAGATGACATTGCTCAAATAACCTTTGATTCTCTAAAGCATGCATTGACTAATACGTAGTTTTTACATCCCCTGGACTATAGTCACAATTATTCTGTATACCTTGTTGCTTCTGACAGTACCTTTGCTATGGTGTTGGTACAAGAGGATGACTCAAACAATGAACATGTGGTCTACTATTTGAGTAAGAATATATCTCCTATTGAAATCAAATATTCACATGTGGAAAAATTGGCCTTGGTTGTTGTTCAAGTTGTCCAACATTTTTGTCACTACATATTATTGCGCAAAACCACCATTATTTATTATTGTAAACCCATGCAACATATCTTGATTCGCCAAGTGTTGGGGGGGAATACTCAAAATAGATTGTCACCCTACAAGAGTTTTATTTGGAATTAAAGAAAGTCAAATTTAAGAAATCTTTGGTATTTGCTGAGATGATTTGTGACCTCTTCCCTCACTTGAATCTGATAGTCTGACAAAAGAATTGATTCCCGATGAATCCCTTTTTCTAATCAACTCTTATGATATGTGGTATGAATATATCATCATCTATCTCCACACCCAAACCTTTCATCCTGATATCTCGAGTACTGTGCGTCTTCATATTCGATATCAAGCTCACCAATACATCACTATTGGTGATACACTTTATCATCATGGTGTCTATTCCATTTTTCATCGGTGTTTAACGCATGAGGAAGCCGAGAGAGCCCTTAATGATGGCCATGTTGTATCATGTGGTGGTCATATGTCTAGGTATGCCACAACCCAAAAATTCTACGGGTGAGATATTTTTGGCCATCATTATTTAAAAAATTCATTCTTGTGGTCCAAAAATGTCATGTGTGCTGGATCTATAATAATAAGTTGCATGCCCCTCTTTCTCCTTTTAATCCTATAGTTTTAGTTGTTACATTTTAAAAACGAGGCATTCATTTCATGGCATATAACCCTCACTTGGTCAAGGGACATGGGTACATTATTGTCACCATAAACTATTTCACTAAATGGGACAAGGTGATGCCTACATATAACAATACCGGGAAAAATGCAGAGCTTTTATTTTTTAATCACATTATTACCGAATTTGGTGTGCCTCAAGCCATTGTTATTGATCATGGCACTCATTTTTTGAATTCTGTGATGTCAAAATTAACCGCCAAGTTGGGTTTATAGCATGAAAACTCAACTCCTTACTATCCTCAAGCCAATGGCCAAGTCAAAGCTAACAACAAAGTTTTGTGGACTATGCTTTGTAGGATGATAGGGATTCTTAAATAGAATTGGAATACAATGATTTTTTCGGCATTATGGGCATATCAAACTTCAATTAAAACAACTACAATCTTTACACCATTTCAACTGGTGTATGGTTTAGAATTCGTGTTACCAATTGAAAGTGAAATACCAGTTGTTTAATTTCTTCCTAACATGTCAGACGATGAAGAACGCCTTTTACATTTGACACAACTAGATGAAACTCGTTGTGATGTCACCTTGGCTAACAAAACACATAAAAAACGTGTCAAAGCTCAATATGATAAAATTGTTAGACCTTGTGTATTTTTTGAAGGTGACTTGGTCCTGCTATATGACCAACCGGATCATGAAAACTTAAGAGTTGGAAAATTTGATCCCGTGTGGCATGGCCCTTATATTGTTAAACGTGTGTTAGAAAAAGGGGCTTATGATCTGGTATATTACGATGGAGTTTCCTTGGGTGAACCTAGAAATGGTATTTACCTTAAACGGTACTATGCTTAGAGTGATTTTGCATATGTGCTTTATAAATATTGTAACATACTTTAGTGTGCTTTTGTTTCCTTTTTCATCGATTTATGGCTACTGATTATCTTGCATGGTGCTTGATTTGCAGATGATGGTGTCCCTTCTACCTTATGTCGACTTTGTTGATGGTGCTAACCGCAATACCCAGAACCTTGCATCTGTTGCATGGGAAATCTACATGCCCATTGATGAGTTGATAAGTCTACATGGTATATGCCTTAGGTGTGCAACTAATAATATTACGGAATATAGTGCAATCATTGAACTATTAAGTGAATCCATTTCACTAGTACTCGACGCTTAATTGTACAAAATGACTCTCAACTCGTGGTACGACAGTTAAGTAACATTTATTATATCTGAAGTCCTACTCTTTTACAAGTATTTTTAAGGTTCTCCTTTTGGAAAGAGAATTTGATTATTTAGAATTTCAACTTATTCCAAGAAGTATAAATACATTGACAAACACTTTAGCTAATCATGTGTTAGATAGATATTTGCAACATCTGTAAATATCACATACACACTTTGCACTGAATAATACAAAAGTAGAAATCACATTATATTAAGGTTCCAAAAAATTTACAAAATTTGTTGAGACAACACCAAGCCTATAGTTTTCATATCAATACATGCCGATGGTAAAAAAAGACTAAAACAAATCCTAATGGTGCTTATGATAGCACACTACTGCCTAAGCTACCCTCCATAGCCGACGAGCTATATGTCAAGGAACCCCTACCATGTTCTCATGGTATTGACGTGGTAGATCATCAATCTGAACGTCTGGAATGCCTATGGTCAGTCCCTCAAGGTTATTCTCAATATCCTCGAGATCCTCTGTTGTCTCATGGTTTTGAGCCACCATCGAACCTATATCGCCCTACCTCTAGATTAGCGAGGCTCCATACGGTCTAGATGGTCCAATATCTACATGGTGAAAGCCAAATTAGTATCAACACACCCAAAAAATAAAATCAAATCAAAATTTAAAAATGGCTTCTTTTTTACCTGCATCAGTTCACTGATACCCTGTCGGAAGGATCATATCTGGATTTCCTTGGAAATCCATTCCTTCGTAGGCATATTCCTCTACCATTATGAGTTGTTTCTTCATCCATTTGAAGAAATTATCATTGTAGCAGAGTATGGGACCACCACCATGGCGTGTCATCAGGTCCACCCACCTCTTCATTCGAGGCTTTCATGGGTCAGAGTCTTCATCTAACACCATAGACTATAAGCACAAAATGGGAACTCTTTCCAGGAAGAAAGAGACTAAGATTGACCCATAACCAAATTGCTTCAGTAGACCGTTCTTTCACTTTGTCAACTGATCTTTCAAGTATCCCCTCACACCAATTGAACATTGATGGAGCCATGAAATCTACCGCATATTGCATATGAGTTGGTGGCCAAATGAGGAGATGCACTTCTAGAAACTAGAGTAATGGTGAATAAAATGGTTCTTAAGGAGAGGTCCCTCACATTTTTAATGAGAATCTTCCCACTACTTTTCCTTGTCCTGACAATGCAATGTTGTGCAATATGATTCTCGGTCTTATCATCACCTCCCTTGATTCCAGATAACGATATTCGCTCTCCATGCCTTGAGATCCTGGTTAAAAAATAAATTTCTTCAATCTCCAAAGACAAATCATGGACACCGACCTTGAACACTTGTTTGTTGGGTTCATTCATATTCACCAAGAACTATAGAAACTTAACCTGAGCCCTCATGCCATGGATTTTGAAAAATTTATCCAATCCATACCTATATAGAGCCAACATAGTATTTGGGTCATTAGCGACAATTTGATCTTCTAATTGTTGGCATTATTGATTAGGTGTTGTCATTGATGGCAGCATGAGTCAAACATGTACATTAAACAAAGAAAAAAGAAGATCACCTTGGGGTAGAAGCAATTCGTGATCACTGCTGATCACAATAGGATCAACAATGATCCTATGTTCCTAAAGCTCAAGAGAGGTAGCATGCATAAAATCGACGTACAAAAGGAGTAACGAAGCACAGGGAATTAAGAGCTCGGGAGGGTTAGAAACTAAACATTAGTGCATAAAATAATGCACAAACATTCATCCAAGCTCAGAAGAGATGGCGCATTTGAAGTAACACAAAAGACATAGTTCTGCGAGTGAATAAATTCTTTTGTAAAGGATTGAGTTACAAGAGTCATTAATTCTTAGTTCGGAACAATCCAGAATCGTTAGATCAAGGTGAAGTTAGATACTGGAAAGGATTAAATCTCAACCATCATATCTGGAGCAGTGACATTATGGAAAGTTGGATCAATCCATAATAATAGATCGAGAGAGATTAAATACGAGTCGTCATATTTCATGGAGGATATTCAAGTGAGCTCTCAACCATTAGATCATCTCGGTATCTATCATGATCGTCAAATAGAACCAAGTGGAAGGACAGGATAAGTAGATCCCATAAGACAAAAAGTATTGAAACTCCCAAAGTCTCGAAGTAAATAAGGGTCATCATGTGTTAGGGACCTAACCCCTCACGTAGGTAGAATAATATATTCCAATGTAATAAAGGTCAATATTAATAAGGCCTAGCAACAAGGAAGAATAAGTCGAATGTAAGAAGACCTAATAGAAGCTTCCGCTTCTAGAAGGATCTTCCTCTAGATGGTTCTTTTGATAGAAATATTTAGTATAAATAGGAGTCGAGGGTAAGAGAACATTTGTATTGGATATTATTGCAATAGAGCTATGCTCTGCTAGAGGTTTCCCCCTCGAAGAGGCAAGTGAAAATTTCTCTTAGTAATCTAAGTGCTCTTTCTGGTGTTATTCTGGTATCATTTTGGTATTATTATGGTTTTGTTCTGGATATATTGTTGCTCATCTGCAATTTCTAGAATTTTGTTTATGTTTTTAATACTTTTTATATCTAGAATATTACAAGTGGTATCATAGCACTTTCCTCAGCAAAAAATTGTGGGTTAATTTTTTTCAGGGTAGAGACATATTCCAACATCTTCAAGCTATAGAGATCTATCATTACGCACATAAACCCACAGTCGGGGATTCATACATGCAGTAAATACAAGTGATACTTAAGCGCACATCTAGTGGACACCCTCGTAACCCCTTTTGGTACCCCTTTTGGTACAACACCTGTATATGGATCAACCTAGATTTCCTAAAGCCCTCTTTAGATAAACCGATCGTTCACCTGACTGTTATAGTGACACCAAGAACAACACTCGAGAATATACTTACTAGTACCTGGGTAGTCGGGTAGTACAGCTAAGGGCATGGTCTAGCCTCCTTAGTTGATGCCCTGAGATATTGGGCTGAGTACTACTTTTAGACCCCGCACATATATCAGAGAGCTATAGCACAAGGAAAACCCTTGTTTGTAGAACCCTTGAATACCTAATCGTTGGGGACAGAAACAAAAACAAAATAGACAATATATGTTTCCACACAACTGTGTATCCTGCATTCAAGTTTCCAAATCACTACACATTTATTCCTGATTAAGCATTTGGGAATTTCATCACTGCAGTATTCTTCAAA
Organism: Picea engelmannii; assembly: GCA_009831015.1. Classification (NCBI taxonomy): domain Eukaryota; kingdom Viridiplantae; phylum Streptophyta; class Pinopsida; order Pinales; family Pinaceae; genus Picea; species Picea engelmannii. The sequence continues at coordinate 110,124 of ML781542.1, forward strand.
CCGGAGTGTAAATCCGTAGGTGAAAAAAAAACAAGTCTGGATTTTGTTGCACCATTATTTCACACCTATTCCATTGGATTTATCTCTTCGCCCTTATCACATTCATACCTATCATTTTTCAGCAAAATTTTTGACCCCACCCACCCCTTTTTGGTTCCCTCATCATTATGGACCATACCCGTAGACAAGACTTGGAAGCTTGCTTCAATACCTTACAATATAATTTCTCAGAGACCCAACAAGAAGTGAGAAAACACAGTGCCAATATTGTCACCATCAATAAAAACATGCATTCCTCCATCGCTGCCTCAATCGAGGAACTCAAAGAAGACCTCAAACAAGACATTACTACCCATATTGAATCTGTCGCTTCGATGATCTACACCAAGATGCATATCCCTACAGATCCCCCTTTATCTGACCCAACTTTGCATATCAAATATGAAACTTCCTCTCATTCCCATAATTTTTTGCCCCATCACTTTCAGCGTGACCTACGCCTTCCGCGTGTGGATGTGACCAAATTTAATGGCTCAGATCCCACTATTTGGGTAACTCAAATGCAACATTATTTCTCTTTTTACAACATTACATATGACTTGGCCAAACTACGGTATGGTGTTCTCAATCTAGATCAAGAACGTTGGCAATGGTAGCAATGGAGAAAAATTGCTCATAAAGGGTATGTTGCTTGGACACAATTTGTGGCAGATCTTTATGAATGCTTTGACATTGACACCAACCATGTAGGATGTTTGAAAAAGTTGAAACAATATGGCATAGTGGAAGACTTTATAGCTTCTTTTTAGCGAATGGCTTTTCGTACAGAGAGCATGTCTGATGCTTTTTTCCGAGAATGTTTTATCAGTGGCCTCAAGGATGAGATTTGTGCCCATGTCCTCATGGCTCAGCCTCAGAGTTGGGTGGAGGCTACTAAAAAATATAAGGAAGCACAACAAATTGTCTCTTCTCAAAACTGAAAATCCTTCTTTATTCCTTGCACTAAACCAGTAAATCCCACTCCTCCTTCCACTCCACTAAAGATCCAAAAATTGACCAGGGCCAAAATGGTTGAACACAAACTCAAAGGCCTTTGTTATAATTGTGATGACAAATATTTTTTGAGACACAAGTGTAAGGAACAAAATATTTTTATGGCCATCACGAAGGATGTTTCAGAAGAGGATGTTGAACCTCCCCTTGTGTCTGTGTCACCTTAACCCACTGACATAACCCCTCCCTCAAAACCTCTTGAAGTAGAACCAGTCATTTACCTAAATGCTCTCACTAGCTTCTATGCTCCCCAAACCCTCAAACTAATTGTCTACATCAAGCATAGGAAGGTCATCATTATTGTTGATAGTGGAAGCACTCGTAATTTTATTCATCACCGCATTGCCCAAGAAAGTAGTTTATATATCAGTGCAGTCAATAATTTCCAAATCATGATTTCCAATGGAGGGTCCATGAAATGTGGAGGGCGTTGTAAAAATGTGCGTCTCCAAATTGGTGACTACTACCTGAAACCTCATATGTTTTCTATTGACATGGGAGGTTGTGACATTGTGTTGGGTGTAGACTGGATAAAGGCTTTGGGTCCCATTCTTATGTATTTTAAGGAATTAACCATGCAATTCGATTAGGAGGGAAAAAAAATATAAGTTCCAAGGCATCACCTTCGGTTCCCCTAAGATCATTAGTTCCCATCGCATGGAAATGTTGCTCAAAAAAGGTCATTCAAGAATTATTTCCCAAATCCATTCCATACAAGCAACTGAGACACCCTCTGTGTCGTAGGACCTCCAATCCATCCTCTCTAAACATAAAGTGGTTTTTCCCACTCCCCAGGGACTCCCTCCTTCCCGTGGTGTTCATGATCATTCCATTCCCCTTCTCCCAAAAAGCCTTCCTCCCAATATATGTCCTTATCGTCACCCCTTTTCCCAAAAAAATGAAATTGATAAAATGGTTCAAGAACTGATTAACGCAGGTGTTATCCACCCTAGTATGAGCCCCTAATATTCTCCTATGGTCATGGTCATGAAGAAAGAAGGTTCTTGGTGCATGTATCATGACTTTCATGCCCTCAACAAACTCACCATTAAAGACAAATTTCCCATTCCTGTCATTGATGACCTCTTGGATGAATTGAGTGGTGTCAAATTCTTTACTAAACTTGATCTTCATTCTGGCTAACACTAGATCTATATGAAAGAGGAAAACATTCCTAAGACTACCTTTTGAACTCGTGAGAGACACTATGAGTTTTTGGTCATGCCCTTTGGCTTGTGTTATGCTCCCTCCACTTTCCAAAGCCTCATGAATCATGTCTTCTGTCCTTTTCTCCGTCATTGTGTCATAGTTTTCTTTGATTATATCCTCATCTATAGAAAAACCTGGATATACCATCTTTCTCATGTGGATCGAGTTCTCCATCTACTCTCTCAACACCAACTTTTCTTGAAACAATCTAAATATGCTTTCAGCACCTCAGAAGTCGAGTACTTGGGTCATATTGCTGGCAAGGACAACATTAGGGTGGATCCTAAAAATATTGAAACCATGCAAGACTGGCCTCACCCAAAGACTCTCAAAATCTTGTGTGGATTTCTGGGCTTAACAGGTTATTATCGCAAGTTTGTTAAGAATTATTGAAATATTGTGACACCTCTCACTGCACTCCTTAAAAATAATTATTTCACTTGTGTTAACTCCCAAAATGAAACCGTTCTTTCGGTTGAATTTTGTAGTGGATATCATGGCTAATGGTAGCGTCCTCAAGTTACTTTTGAGTTTTTATAGCTGAGAAAAATTTTAGATTTTGGTTTGACTTAGAAATAATTTGGATTGTAAAGTCTTCTTTTTCAAAATTGTCATTTTTACTTTCCACAGCTAACGTGTTTTCAAAGATTCATTGTGCGCTGCGGAAAGTGCCCACTTTCAACAGCTAAGGAGCTCTTTTCAGCAGTTCATGCGCTGTTGAAAGTGACAAATCTTAAAAGGTTTGAAAATCAGTCGCGGGTGGTGCGTTGTGGAAAGTACACGCTTTCCGCAGCTAACAGGGGATTACAAAGAGGCGTGCTGAGGAAAGTCAAGATTATCAACAGCTAACAGAGG
>ML781542.1:120880-132443 GCA_009831015.1 Picea engelmannii
TCAATTTTGATTGTCAGTTTTCCATCTCTCTTCTGCATTATTATCTGTGTTGTCAAGCTTTGAATGGCTGTCATCCCATTTTTTAGCTCATAGCCTGATAATAATTCTTTTGGTTGTCTCTTAGACCCTACATTGTACTGGTTTAGTTACAATCTGTTCTTCACCCACTTTAAATCTATCTGCTAATTAATCAATCTTTGAGAGCACTGTCTATTTGTTTATCATTTTCATGTTTGAATGCTATAAGCTATATTGAGTTGTCCCATTGATCCACATTCACAAAATACAAAAACATTATTTTTCTTAAGTTACCAAGCACCTTTGGTCTACAACCACAAAGGGTTTCTTGGAGTGATAACAACTTGGACTCCAGCAACTGCTCAGGCTTTTCAAACCTTGAAAATGGAAATCTGCACCACTCGAATCCTAGACCTTCCTGATTTCACAAAGACCTTTGTCCTAGAATGTGATGCTTCAGGGAAAGGAATTGGTGTTGTCCTTATGCAAGAGGGTTGGCCTTTTCCATTTACCAACAAACAACTATCTGAACGATATTTGGGCAAATCAATCTATGAAAAGGAAATGTTGGCTATTATGAATGTTGTTGATCTTTGGCACCCTTATCTATTGGGGTTGTTAGTCCCTAAATTTGCACTCAACTGGTAAGGGCAAGCTAGGGTATCATTGATTTTATTGAAAAGTATTTTTGAGGGTTTTATGATTTGGTTTTGGTATAATGGTTGAAAACTGGGTCAAGCTTACAGCATGGCATGAAAATCAAGATTAAAACATTGCATATCCCATTGGCTGAATAATAAGTAGATACATAGATGGAGTAAACCAATTCAAGAAAAAGAAAGTGAAATCTTCAATTTGTCAATTTCACAAAGTTTAGTTTCAATATATTATAAAGAAACAGGGGTATCGGCTTGAAATCATTACTTGAAAATTATCTCTACAGCAAAATCTTCACTGTATAAATTAACATTCAAGAACCAAAAGAATTGCAATTTGAATAATAAATTCAAGCATGAAAAATGAAATAACAGAGTAGAAAAGAGAAGGTCTAACCATCCATATGCCTTTGCTATTAAGTGTCAATTGAACATATATGCCTTTACAATAATCTCCACAAAAAGTCTCTATAGATCTCCAAATTTTCGACCCTCATAAGGTATGTCTTTTTTCTATTTAAAAAAGCTATGAAACTACTAGATCCTATTATCTAGGACAACTTTAAATGACTAGAATCAAAGAATATCCAGATCCTAAATTATGTCACTCAAAAAATGAGCTACTATTTCCAAAATAGTCCACATCTCAACAACTTGATATAACAAACATTGCCAACAATACTCTACAAAATAGAGATTTCGTTTGACTCTGTAAAGCAGATCGAAATCTTAGCATTTCCTTGATCAAAACGAGTATTATTTTCCATATCTCTTGGAGCACCTTTAAACAAAATTGTAACCAATCTTCATGTTACCTTTAAGATAAATTCGTAGCAGAGGCTTTGGCATTTTTCTGCTTGAGCTTTGTGGTTAACACAACATTGTGCTAGTAAAGTCTGAAATTGATTTCCCTGAGTTCCTTAAGCAACGCCCTTTGCTCCTTCTTCTTCTTTTTAAGACTTTGAATTCTTTCCTGCTGGCGAGCATTCCACTGTTCTATCTGCATCTTTTCCTTCTTTAACTGTTTTATGGTTTTCTGAAATTCTTTAATCTTTTCCTTATCAGTTCTTATCTCGACCCTGAATCCTGAACAATCTTTAGAGGGTGCAGTTTCATTTAGATTTAAAGTAACATTGGGTTCTTTGGCTTTAACCTAGTATTTTGAAATCAATTCTGAGCTATGTTCTTCTTCAGAACTTGATGAATCCATAGCTCCAGGTACAACTGGTAAGCAATCTGAATATTCCATGTAATCTTGTGTTTCTTCATGGAATTCACTGATGACTTTAGCCATCTCCTTAGCCTTAGATAATCTAGTTGAATCTCTCGTTACAGGGCCTGTAGGTGGTGTAAGTTTTCCCTTTCCTTTGTTGATAGATTTCTTGGGAAAATGAGTCTTCTTTGCTTTTTTCCTAGTGCTTGTTTCAACCTCCTTAGAATCATCATCTATGATTATGGTGTTTTCTTATTTAATGGAAGGATTGAACATTTCTTTTGAGTTCATCCAAAACTTATTAGTATCCCTGGTTGAATTTCTCTGAGGTTTTTGTGATACACATGCACCCTTTTTCCTTTTTCCTTTGACTGCAACGTTCTTTATGCTGGTGGATGGCATTTCGGACTTGACTGCAGTTTGAGCAATGAGATCATTATCTGACTTTGTCTCTTCTTTGACATCTTCCTCAGGAAGCACCTCATGTTCGGGCTCCCATCTAGGTCTTTTACTCCTGCTCTTTTTAGTTACCTTGATATCAGAAGATTCATCTTTTATAGGGTTTTCATTAGCAACATCTCAACTCTGTTTAACAGTTTTCCTCCCTCTGGCCTTTTTCGACTTATTGGATTGAGAAATAGGTTTTAAGGATTCTGTGAGCCAATTCTAGGGCTTTTGTAGTTCATTCAGAGCAGACATGACTAGGGTTTTAATCAGGACTTGATGGAACAAACTGCCCTTGGCATTAGTGGAAATTGATTGTACCTTCTTGGACATTTTTTTCAAACTTTTAAGCAAGAAATAAGGAAGGTTTAAAGGGTAGTCACCATTTAGATGCATCAATATTCTGATATGGTAGATGTAGATCAAAGAAAACCTCCCTTCGCAGGTGATGTATCTATGAATCACCACCAGGGCAGTGTGCCATTCCGGTCGGACCCAGCTGCGAGGAATTCCCTTTCTCCAATCTGGATTTTGCTTATCTGGAAGGAGGAATTGATTCACAAACTCAGTGACCACGTGTTCCTTCTTCCACCATCTTTCCCCTCCAACCACGAGCCTACAAGCCTTGGCTATAGTCTGCTCTGTCACCAACATCAACATCTTGTCGATTTCGACCTCATGACCATCGAAATTCAAAGAAAATTCCATGGAAACCTATTCGTCATATCCTTGAAATGTTGTGAGGAACTCAAACCACCCAGCGTATTTGAATCTTTGAGCCATTTGAGGATAGGCTTCAAGGAGTTCGGCACCTTATGGTTCGATTCTGGTCACTTGTCCACTCCGCTTTGGCGCCATTTAAACTCAAATCTGCAACTAACGCCCTCGGGTTCCAAATTCCCTTCTTGCAATTGCTGATATATGCCTAATGCTTTGAATGGATACATGTATTTCTTCCTGGAGGGTTGAACTTAAAACAACTCAAACCGATCACATAATAATTATTAAATAACAGGGGATTTTGAAATTAACCCTGCACGCGTGTATAGCGATTATGTTCTAAACATGTTGGATTTATAGATGATTACCAAATTCTCGTGGGAACACATGAACTCTTAGCTCATGATCTCGTTATCATAACTAAATCGGGATAGCAGGCGCATGTTATGGCATGATTATTTGGCGCTACGGGAATAGGCTTATTCCCATAGCGCATTTAACAACTTAAAATTTGAAAATTCCAACGGCATAAAAGAGACACTTCCAGTTTAAACAATGTTTTTCATAATCAAAACTCAAATAAATCATCAAAAAATTTAATGCAAACCATGAAATATCAAAAATCTAAAAAATGAAAACAACTGAAAACAGAAAATGGGGGATGGGTAAGGAGGGTTTAGGACAACGGTTTCTTACTTAAACCAAGACAAAAGTAGAGACTAATATTGGCTCCTTCTGGGGATGGAGTTTTGATACTAAACTCCAAGAACTGCAGACCATTGCCTTTCCTTTATCTCTGATTCATTTATTTCCCTGTGACTGTCTGTCTTTTATTCTCTGCATAACTGTAAAAACAAGTCCATTAGATATATGGAGTCTTTATTAAAAGAAAACCTATTGTACTAACTCTAACCTGTTGTACCTTTAGATGAAATAATGCTTCAAGAACCTCCCATTCACTGGGCCCCCAAAAATTTTAGTGTTATCTAAATTATGAAGGAGGAAAGTGTTATTTTTCATTACCTTGGTTATCCTGAAAGGACCATACCACAGATTATCAAACTTTCCATGTTTTGCTTTGTCTTCTCTCCTGGCATCCTATCTCAATACCAAATATCCTTCATTAAAAACATATTTCTTGGTTCCTTTATCAAATGTGGCCTTGATTTTGTTTTGATGAGCAGCAGCTTTCTGGTTAACCTGTTCTCTGGCCTGCTGAACTTCAATGAGCTAAAAAATCCTTCTTTGTACATCATTGGGTTCTTCCTGTTCTTCTTGCAAAAATTTCAAAACTGGCAGGCCCAATTGAGTTGGAAGGATAGCTTATGTGCCATATACCATCTGGAAGGGAGATGTCCCAATAGCTTTCTTGTTGCTGATGCGATCAACCCATAAAGAAAATTTCAACTTAGAATCCCATGCTTTTTTATTTTCTGCCAGCAACTTTTTGATAATCCTTACCAGTGTCTTATTGGAAGATTCAGCCAACCTGTTTCCATGGGGGTAGTAGGGAGTAGAATGAACCAATTTGATATTGTATTTATTGTAGAATTCAAGCATGGAATTTGACTTAAAATCCTGTGCATTATCAGTGACCAACTTTTTAGGACGGCCAAACCTGGAAAAAATATTTCCTTCTAGAAATTCCATGATTACCTTGTCTGTAGTATTTCGAGTTGGAATTGCTTCTATCCACTTTGTAAAGTAATCAGTGGCTGTAAGAATCCATATATGCTGCCCTAATGAAGTGGGATTAATTTCTCCAATGAAATCTAATCCCCATTGTTGGAACGGTCTGTGAGCAATGATTGGTTTTAGAGGCATGGATATAAGTTTATGTTTTTTGGAAAATTTCTGACAGGCTTCACATGCCCTGACCTAAGCAAAAATATCTGAGAATAGAACTACCTAGTAATAGCCTGCTCTCAGGATTTTGAAGGAAATTGCCTTCCAATGAGGATGCCCTCTACAAACACCATGATGCAAATCTTGAAAAATTTGTTTAGCCTCTTTTTCATCCACACATCTTAATAGAAAACTATTGGGATCTTTCCAAAGCAGAGTCTGATCAATAATGAAATATTTTACAGCTCTCAACTTTAATGATCTGTATTTTGATTTATCTAATTCTGGGGGAGATTGAAAATCCAGCAAGAAAAACACAATGTCCTTATACCATTCTGAAGAAGAATATTTGATGTTTATTTGTAAATCATTTTCTTCAATCTGAACAGAAGAGTCATGTGTCATATCTGAAAGATGGTATAATCCAATTGCTTTGTAATTGGATTCCGTCATCAATTTAGCAAGACCTTGTCCCTTTATTAGTTGGGTAGGATTTATGGTGATATCATATTCCAAGATTTTAGTTATCCACTTCCCCCTCTTACCTTCACAATCAGGCTGAACCAATATTTCTTTGACTGCACTGCTTGGGACATAAGCAGTAATTTTTTATTGAAGAATATATGCTCTGAAAGATTTTAAATCCTTCACTAAGGCATAAGCTTGTTTTTCTATTAGATCATACATCAGTTCAGAATCCCTGAGAGTTTTTCTAAAGAATGAGATAGGTTGCTCGTGACCTTGTTCATTTCTTTGCAGAAGAACAACGGCTATGGTATTTTCTAATGCAAATGAAAAAATTATGAACTCCTTTGAAAAATCTGGGCTAATTAGAATAGGTGCCTGAACAATAGCCTACTTGATCTTTTTGAAGGATTCTCTTGCCTCCAGTATCCACTTAATTTCTGCATCCTTTTTCAGCATATCAGTGATGTATTTGACAATCTCTGCAAAGTTAGGTATAAACCTCCTTAAAAAAATAATCTTACCAATGAAGGACTGAATGGACTTTTTACTTCTCGGAATGTCGATTAGCTGAATAGCCTTTACTCTTTCTGGATCTATTTTAATTCCTTCAGGTGAAACAATATGTCCAAGAAGCTTACCTTCCTCCATGGCAAAATGTGATTTTTTGGGATTAAGTGATATGTCGTACTCCCTGCATTTCTCAAAGGTCTGCTTCAAATGTTGTAAATGATATTCATCTGATGCTGAAAATACAGTGATGTCATCAAGGTAAATTACCACAAACCTATCTTTCTCCCAAATGAAAGCTATATCCATAGCTCTTTGAAATTTATCCCCAGCATTCATTAACCCAAAAGGCATCTTTTCATACATTAAGGTGCCCCATGGAGTGGTAAAAGTTGTTTTCTTTTTGTCTTCTTCCATTACTGATATTTGATTGTACCTTGAATATCCATCTAGCATAGAAATTCTTTTTGCGCCAACAACCTTTTGTAAGATATAATCCATCTTTGGTAATGGATAATTATCTTTCATAGAACATCTATTTAGATTCTGGAAGTCTACACAAAGCCTTATCTCTCCGTTCTTTTTCCTGATGGGCACAAGGTTTGCTACACATTCTGAGTATCTTAGTGACACTATGATTTTTGCTTCTAGTAGCCTCTTCAATTCCTTTTCTATTATTGGTAACAGTAAAGGATTGAATTGCCTGACTTTATGCTTTACGGGTTTTGATCCAGGTTTTAGAGGGATTTTATGCGGAATAATTTATGTATCAAACACTTTCAAATCTTCATAAGACCAGGCGAATATATCTGAATATTGTTTCATTAATTCAATATATGCTTCCTTCTTCTTTTTTGATAGTTTCCTAGATACTTTTACCAACCTGGGATTTACATCTGAACTAATGTCACAGTCTTCCACCACGTATGTTTCTTCTATTTGGATAACAACCTTCTTGGAGACATCATTGTGATCGAATAGTCTTTCTAATGGAACCAAACCCTTAGGCAAATGGTTTGTCTTCAATTCGATGATCTTGTGACTAGCAATAGTATCTTGAAGAATTTCTGCAGTGTGTATTTCTACTTCTTTTTCTTCTTCATCTTGATCAATTAAAATGTTAGAAAAATCCTCAATGGTTTTCATAAATCTCTGAATTTCCTCGTCATCTTTAAAAACCTGCCAATGTTTTATATTATCCAGGATTGAAGGTCTGTGTCTGACTTCAATTTGAAACTTCAGATTAGGAAACATCGGAGTTTTAAAATTGCTTGTTGCAAATGCAAAAGAATCATCCTATTGATTTAAATCCCTGTGAACAAAAGTAATATTGAATGCCAGGAAGAAGTTATCTATATAATCCCACACCTCATTTCTATATTGTTTCAATATTTGTTGCTTGGTTTGATATATGTTTCTAACCTGGTGAACAATAAGTTCAGAATCTCCAAAAACAGACAACTCATCTATTCCCATGTCTCTTGCAACTTTCATTCCTAATAGCAAATCTTCATACTCACTCATATTATTAGTGGTGTCAAATTCAAGTTTATATGACATTGGAATAACCTCCTTGGTAGGGGAAATGAAGACAATACCAGCTCCAGAACCTTCTTTAGAACTAGCCCTATCAAAATACATTTTCCAAACCAAATGATCTTCACTATATCTTACTGTAGTTATTGACTTTCTGACTGATACCTCTGCCATTTCCTCATCCATATGAAAAATAGAAGAGCCCAGATCATCTTCTACAGCATATATAGGGTGATTAGTGGGATTATCATGATCACTTACCAAATAAGCCAGTCTCCATCCCCTTCCTCCTCAAGTGAACTGCAGAGTCTTCTTCTGTACCATCATTATCTTCCTCCTCGTCTACTGCATTATTCTAAAAAGGAGGTAATACCTTTTGGTCATCTTGATTTTTTCTTTCTCTTGGTAAAATCTGGGGTACATTGTTTGGTCTCCGGAATTGATTGGGATTTCTATATCCACCCTCTTGTGCAGGTCTATTGGGTTGTTTTTGTTCCATATTCAACCTTGCCATCTCAGAATTCAAAGTTTTCAACATCTTTGTCATTTCATCCATTTTAATATCAGATGTTGAATTAGAAAATGAAGGCAGCTCTTCTTTTTGCTTTTTTCTATCTCTGTCACTTCTGGATTTCAATTTGTCTGCTGCTAATATGTTTGATTCCACCTCAATAGTTGCATCTTGCATTAGGTTGAGGGTAGTGGCTCTTATTTCCCTAAGAAATAAGGAAAATTCGGCATCGAATGCATTGGCAAATGTGATTTTGGCTATTGCCTCTGAAGGTTTTATCTCCTCTGGAATTTTACCGTACATCGGGTTGAACCTTTTGGTAAAATCAAGAATTGATTCTCCTTGTTTCCTCCTTAAAGCACCAAATTCAGTAAGGTAATACTGAAAATATTTTTTATCTGCCCATCGATTTAGAAAAGCCTCATCTAAAGCTATAATATCAGCTATTGAGTTAGCAGGCAAACTTCTGAACCACTTTCTTGCTTCCCCATCTAAACTTTGTACGAAGAATCTCATCCAAACATCAACATGCTCTACATTAAAATTGTCTGCAAAACTATAAAATGAATTCAAATGTTCTTCAGCAGTAACTGATCCTTCTCCATTAATTCTGGGCAAATATCTCATATAATCATTTGGTGGAAAAGCATACATGACTTGAGGAAGTACCAAAGGGGCATACCTAGTTGCAACTATTTGGTCCATTTTGTCTGCAACCATATTAGCTGTGTTTAAATTTTGGGGGCTAAGCAAGATTGATGATGTTGTGGGTGAAATAATCCCTTGTATTTTACAATTTATATAGATTGTCCCTGGACCTTGTCTTTCAATAAATGTAGACTTCTCTTCTGGACTTTGATCAACTAATGGACTAAGAAACAAAGGATTATCAAAATAATAATAACATGTTCTGAAATCTTCAAGTGAGAAAGATTCACAAGATGGTGCAGAAGTCTTTGTTTCACTCTTAATACTTGTGCTAGGAACTCTCAAATCTCCAGTTTCAGACAACAAGTATGGAAATTCCTGTTTAATAAGATCAATAAGCAACTTCCTTTGTTCTGAACTTAATTCTGAAACATTTGTTGGGAATGAAACTGTATCAAACTTAACAATAGGCTTATTTTCACTTTCGGGTTTCAAATCTTCATTTTCTTGGGTTTTAATGATCACAGAGGATTTTGCCTGAGAAATTTCTGAAGGTAATTTCCCTTTTGAATGTGAAGACTGACCAGGAAGAACTTTAGGCTTTCTTAGTATTTTTTCAGGGTCTGGCACTGCTGCTACAGGCTCGGGATCTGGATTTTTCCTTGTTATTGGTCTCTTATTTGATGGTGGAGGATTTTTTGGAATTTTAGGTCCTTTCCCTTCTTTCTTAGGAGCTAGAATTACTACAGAGGAGTTGCCAGGTGAATAATCACAGTCTTTAGAAAATGTCCAAAATCTTGTTCACCATCAAGATCTAAATCTAAACTTGTCATTTTCCCAGGGAAGTTATCTTCGTTTCTTCACTCCCCGGAAACGGTGTCAAAAATGCTAGTCCCTAAAGTTGCACTCGACTGGTAAGGGCAAGCTAGGGAATCATTGATTTTATTACAAAGTATTTTTGAGGGTTTTATGATTTGGTTTTGGTATAATGTTTGAAAATTGGGTCAAGCTTACAACATGGCATGAAAATCAAGATTAAAACATTGCATATCCCATTGGATGAATAATAAGTAGATACATAGATGGAGTAAACCAATTCAATAAAAAGAAAGTGAAATCTTCAATTTGTCAATTTCACAAAGTTTAGTTTCAATATATTATAAAGAAACAGGGGTATCAACTTGAAATAATTACTTGAAAATTATCTCTACAACAAAATCTTAACTGTATAAATTAACATTCAAGAACAAAAAGCATTGCAATTTGAATAATAAATTCAAGCATGAAAAATGAAATAACAGAGTAGAAAAGAGAAGGTCTAACCATCCATATGCCTTTGCTATTAAGTGTCAATTGAACATACATGCCTTTACAATAATCTCCATAAAAAGTCTCTATAGATCTCCAAATTTTCGACCCTCATAAGGTATGTCTTCTATCTATTTAAAACATCTATGAAACTACCAGATCCTATTATCTAGGACAACTTTAAATGACTAGAATCAAAGAGTATCCAGATCCTAAATTATGTCACTCAAAAAATGAGCTATTATTTCCAAAATAGTCCACAGCTCAACAACTTGATATAACAAACATTGCCAGCAATACTCTACAAAATAGAGATTTTGTTTGACTTTGTAAAGCAGATTGAAATCTTAGCATTTCCTTGATCAAAATGAGTATTATTTGCCATATCTCCTGGAGCACCTTTAAACAAAATTGTAACCAATCTTCATGTTAACTTTAAGATAAAATCACAGCAGAGGCTTTGGCATTTTTCCACTTGAGCTTTGTGGTTAACACAACAATGTGCCAGTAAAGTCTGAAATTGATTTCCCTGAGTTCCTTAAGCAATGCCCTTTGCTCCTTCTTCTTCTTTTAAAGACTTTGAATTCTTTCCTGCTGACGAGCATTCCACTATTCTATCTGCATCTTTTCCTTCGTTAACTGTTTTCTGGTTTTCTGATATTCTTTAATCTTTTCCTAATCAGTTCTTATTTCGACCCTGAATCCTGAACAATCTTCAGAGGGTGTAGTTTCATTCAAATTTAAAGTAACACTGGGTTCTTTGGCTTTAACCTGATATTTTGAAATCAATTATGAGCTATGTTCTTCCTCAGAACTTGATGAATCCATAGCTCCAGGTACATTTGGTAAGTAATTTGAATCTTCCATGTAATCTTGTGTTTCTTCATGGAATTCACTGATGCCTTTAGCCATATATTTAGCCTTAGCTAATCTAGTTGAAGCTCTCGTTACAGGGCCTATAGGTGGTGTAAGTTTTCCCTTTCCTTTGTTGACAGATTTCTTGGGAAAAGGAGTCTTCTTTGCTTTTTTCCTGGTGCTTGTTTCAACCTCCTCAGAATCATCATCTATGATTATGGTGTTTTCTTCTTTAATGGCAGGATTGAACATTGCTTTTGAGTTCAACCTATACTTATTAGTATCCCTGGTTGAATTTCTCCGAGGTTTTTGTGATACACATGCACCCTTTTTCCTTTTTCCTTTGACTGCAACGTTCTTTTTGCTGGTGGATGGCATTTCAGACTTGACTGCAGTTTGAGCAATGAGATCATTATCTGACTCTGTCTCTTCTTTGACATATTCCTTAGGAAGCACCTCATGTTTGGGCTCCCTTCTAGGTCTTTTACTCTTGCTCTTTTTAGTTACCTTGATATCAGAAGATTCATCTTTTATAGGGTTTTCATCAATAACATCTCTACTCTGTTTAACAATTTTCCTCCCTCTGCCCTTTTTCGACTTATTGGATTGAGCAATAGGTTTTAAGGATTCCATGAGCCAATTCCAGGGCTTTTGTAGTTCATTTAGGGCAGACATGACTAGGGTTTTAATCAGGACTTGATGGAACAAACTGCCCTTGGCATTAGTGGAAATCGATTGTACCTTCTTGGACATTTTTGTCAAACTTTTAAGCAGGAAATAAGGAAGGTTTAAAGGGTAGTCACCATTTAGATGCATCAATATTTTGATATGGTA
>ML781542.1:134111-151681 GCA_009831015.1 Picea engelmannii
TCGGTTTTGGGCAGTGTCATCACCATAATGTTTCTCGGTTAGTGGTCCTGATATCCACTTTCATCATCATTATCCCTTGGCTATTTCATAGCCCATAACCTGTAGATTAGTCTGTAACACAAACTCATACATTTCTATGCATTGTCATCACGTAATTGCATACTAGCATCATTTCAGTTTGGTATCTGTGTATCGATAAATTAACATCAAAGTTTTCCACTTAGAAATAGATCTCATAATATCCCATAATTCAATTTTCGACACCCATTCATAAGATTATCATTTACCCAAATAGATTGCATCATATCCAACATCATTCTAATAGTATTTTAAACATTCATAAAATTCTTCATTCTCACAATGTGTTGCATCATATACATCATCATCAATAACATTTAAACATTCATAAAATTTACATGCACGTAGTAGATCGCATCACATACATCATCATCAATAACATTTAAACATTCATAAAATTTACATGCACGTAGTAGATTGCATCATATACATCATCATCAATAACATTTAAACATTCATAAAAGTTCATAAATTTTAAAGTTTAAGTGTATCACTTAATAGTTTCACTGTGACTTAGAAAATAAAGTATATAGGCCTCAGGTAATCCTAGCTGTCTAAGTCAAAAGGTGGTGTTAGATACACCCCACTTTCGAGAAACATGTTCTCGAGGTGGTCAAAATAGTGAGGGATAGTCTCGCCATAGTGTCTCGGCGTCTTCCCAAGTAGCAGATCTTGGACTATACTTGTCCCACTAGACCTTAACTTGGTCTACCAAACGGTTCTTGAGATGTTGGACTCTACGGTCCAATATGCGTAACAGTTCTACCATGAGGGTTCCCATGTCCGATACCTGCAATTCCTTCCAATTTATTTTATGTGATTCATCAGCAACATAATGACGTAAAACAGATACATGAAATACATTATGAATTTTATGCAAGTGGGGTGGCAGTACGAGACGATAGGCAACGGGTCCAATTTTCTCTTGGATCCTGAATGGTCCTATAAACCAAGGTGACAACTTTGTCCCCTTCCCGAATCATATGGTACTCTTATTAGGCCTGATACGAACGAAAACCTGGTCTCCCACTTCATAACTTCGGTCGGTCCTGTGTGCATCTGCATAGCTTTTCTGCCTATCCTATGCTTCCTTTAATCTCTGCCTAATCTGAATCACCTGTTCTTCCATTTCTTGAATCAATTCTGGCCCAACTGTTACTCGGTATTCTAGTCTATCCCAACTCAATGGTGTTCTACATGGCCTCCCATACAAAGCTTCGTAGGGTGGCATTCCAATGGATCTATGATAATTGTTATTGTAGGAAAACTCTACCAAAGGTAGGTACTTCTCCCACTGGGTTTGATTATCCATTACATACATCCTAAGCATGTCTTCCATGACTTTATTTACTCTCTTAGTCTGCCCATCTGTTTCAGGATGATAAGTTGTGCTTAAGTTCAACTGAGTCCCCAACGCTGAATGTAAACTTGTCCAAAACCTAGAAGTGAATCTGGAGTCCCTATCTGAAATGATCTTCTTAGATATCCTGTGAAAATGGATAACCTCGCTTATAAACACATGTGCCACATCAGTGACATCGTAAGCGTCTCTAACTGGAATGAAATGAGCACTCTTGGTTAACTTATCCACTATCACAAGAATGGAATTGTGTCTATGGGATGTGAGTGGCAACCCCACAACAAAATCCATAGAGATGACTTCCCATTTGGACATAGGAACATCATGTGGTTGTAGGAGGCCTGCTGGGTGATGGTGGTCGGCTTTCACCTGTTGACACTCTAGGCATTTGGCAACGAAATGGACTACATCGTGTTTCATGCCTACCCAAAAGAAGAGCTTCTTCATATTTGCGTACATCTTCTTCACTCCCGGATGCGCACAATAAAGTGATCAATGGGCTTCCTTCAGTATGATGCTTCGAATATCCCCATTCTCATGGATGTACATCCTTCCTCGATATCTTAACAATCCATCTTTTTCCAGATTATATCCTTCATACTTTGGGTCTAACTGCCTCCCGCTCTGGAGGTTTGAAGTAACCTTTAAATACCAACTGTCTCCTAGGAGTTGTGTCAACACATGTTCCCTCAGATTGAACTTTAAGGTTACCAAGGAGAAGATATGTGGTCTCCTACTCAAGGCATCTGCGACCACATTTTCCTTTCCCTTGATGTATGAAATACCAAAATCGTACTCACTCATAAACTCACTCCATCTCCTTTGCCTGGCATTCAGATCTCATTGAGTGAAGAAATGTTTTAAAATTTGATGGTTCGTTTTGAGCTCAAAGTTTCTCCCAACAAGATAGTGCCTCAGAAGTTTCAGAGATAACATTACAACTGCCAACTCTAAATCATGAGTCGCGTATAACTCTTCGTGCTTCTTCAAATTCCTGGACGCATAAGCTATCACTCCTCCATCCTGCATTAGCACGGCCCCCAACCCTTGCTTCGAGGCATCCATGCAGACCATGAAGTCCTTTTCCATATCTGGCACTCATAGAATTGGCGCACTAGTTAGTAACCTCTTAAGCTCAATGAATGCACTATCACATTCTTTTGTCCATTCATACCTGACCCCCTTGCGTTGCAAAGTGGTGATGGGTTTCACTATTTTTGAGAATCCTTCTACAAATCTTCGGTAATAACCTGCTAGTCCCATGAAGCTTCTCACCTCATGGGCATTTTTCGGCACTGGCCACTCCATAATGGCCTTTACCTTTTCTGGGTCCACAAAGATTCCTTCACTGAAAATGATATGACCTAAATAGTGGATCTCTTTCTGGAAGAAGGAACACTTCGACGGCTTTCCATACAATTTGTTCTCTCTAAGGCAGGACAATACTATTCGCAAGTGTTCCTTGTGTTCTCTTTTATTCTTGGAATAGATGAGGATGTCATATAAAAAGACTTGTACAAAATGGTCTAAGTACTTCCGGAATACGTCATTCATGTGGCTCATGAATATTGTTGGCGCATTGGTCAATCCGAAAGGTACTACAACAAACTCGTAATGTCCAAACCGAGTTCGGAAGGCAGTTTTTGGGATATCACCTTCCTTAATCCTTAACTGATGATACATTGATCGTAAATCAATCTTTGAGAATACTGTTGCTCCTTTCATTTGATCAAAGAGGTCATCTATCCGCGGAATTGGGTACCTATTTTTCACTATAGCACGGTTCAAGTCCCTGTAGTCTATACACAGTCGTAAGGATCCATCCTTCTTCTTTACAAAAATTACTAGCTCGCCCCAGGGTGAGACACTGGGTCTTATTAGCTCTAAGTCCAGTAACTCTTTCAACTGCATTTGCAATTCACAAAGTTTTGGCGCTGTCATCCGATATGGAGTCTTGGAGATTGGTTCTGCACCAGGTTTCAGCTCAATAGTAAAATCAAGCTCCCTCTCAGGAGGTAACCCTGGTAACTCGTTCGGAAAAACATCTTGAAATTATGACAATACCGGGTACTGATCCAATGAGGGTCTCTTCCTTTCATTCACTGCTTCCACTACATAAAGTCGACACCCTTGTCTCAAGCATCGCTTAACCTTCATAGTGGATATAAAGCGTAATGACACTTTTCTCTGTACACCCTGGATCTCTACTGGTCTTCCTTCATCATCGACACAAAGCACCCTCTTTGCGAAAAAATCTACCAAAGCTCGATGAGCTGCTAACCAATCCATTCCAATGATTAGGTCATATGCCCCAAGATCAGTGACGTATACCTTCAACCTGGTAGTACACACTCCCAGGTCTACTATACAATTATCAACACTAGGTCCTACCACTTGTTTTTCCCCTGAAGCCATCTCAACTTGTTTAAAGTCATCGTGCTCGTAGGCTGCCAACCCACTCTTTTCTAATGCAAATGGTGAAATGAAACTATCTATCACACCAGAATCAAACAAAATCTTGACATTGATATGATTTAGCGTACCTGATGACTCCACCACCGTGGATTGATGTTCGGCCTGGAAATTATTAATCGTTGCATAAATCTAGTGGCTTCTACTTGCTCTCCCCATCGGTGCTTTTCCTTCTCTATGCACGAACCCTGATTGTAACTCTGGGCAGTCACGCTGGTAATGGGATCCTCCGCACACCTAACAGGTAACACGAGATTGAACCTATGCATTGTTATGTGACTGCCTCTTAAATGAGTTCCTTCCCCTGGAACCCCTACCCCTACTCGTTGTTCCCTGAGATGGTCGTAGACTTGTCTGCACCATTGGTGATGAACAAGATTCTGCACTCGCTGCCATTGAAATCCCTGCAACTATTGTCCTTGGCGTGACTGTGTTACCATATGGTGGTGGCCTTGAGCCCCCTCCCCTAGGAAATGTCCTCGGGGCCTTACCTACGAATCTAGGGTGATGTGGAAATGTCGGTCTTGTACCCACGGTTAAGTTCATGTGTTCTTCCGCGTAACACACATTTTCCATTGCCTTCGCTACTGAAGATGGTTTCCACATCCGCACCATAGCTCTTATCTTAGGGTTCAATCCATATATGAATCACTCTGCCTGTCGTTGGTCATTGTCCATATACGAAACATATTTGACCAGTTCCATAAACCTGATCTCATATTCTTCTACCATTCTGTTTCCCTGTACTAAGGCATGAAATGCCCCTACCTGTTGTTCCTCGTAGTACGCCGGTAGATATTTCCTCCGAAACCTCTCCTTGAAAAGTTCCCAAGATACTATGTATGGGGTAAGGTGCAGTTGTCTTTCCAGGTTGCCCCACTAGTTCAAAGTGATGTCTCTTAACTGAAAAATTGTGATCTTCACCTTTGAGTTGGACACATAGTCCCTTAAGGAAAAACACCTTTTCATGCCTTCCAACCATGCTTCCATGCGTTCACTGGCGCGACCCCCAACAAACTCTGGAAGTTTGACCTTCTACAATTCTCACATGATGTCTTCAGGTGGAGGTCCTCCCCCTGAATCCCTTGACGCTTCTGGATTACCCGTCCCAGATGGTGGGGGTTCCACTTCAGTCCCTGCCGGTTGTCGCCCCTTTAAAGTCTCGTTAATGGCTTCCAACAAGCGCAGGATGAGGGCTAGTTCGGGAAATGGTGGTGGTGGCACTGGCGGTGTTGGCGGTGCTTATGACGACACTCCCTTGCCTCGATTCCCTCGAGTCCTAACCATCCTGTATGCTTTGACCTACATCAACCAAAGTTGTCAGGGTGAGTTCCAGGATGTTTCAAATTGGTGCTACTCAAACTAGAAATAGGGTTAGGCGTAAGTTTTCTTTACTTGTCTGTAAACAGACATTACTCCTTTAGGGGATTGGCTAGGTTAGGGTTAGGATTAAGCATCTAAGCTTGATTTCTTCACCCCTATGAAAAATTTATTGGTTCTCTTGCCCTGTAGCTATGCTATCCTTGCGCCTTACTCACCACTTCCTATGCTTACTCTCCTAGTGCATATGTCGCCTCCTTCCCGCTTGTCCTAGTCTAAGCCCTTTTAGCTTTTCACTTACAACTTGATTAACGTGACTTCCGACCTTATGTTTATTAATTTATGCCGAAAGGCGTACACCTTTTGACAATGGGCACAATTAATGATCTTTTAATCTTATTTAACCTTAAACCATTATCTGATGGCTATGCATTGAAGATGTTGGCATATTCTTAGTCGTCCTCCAAAATCAATGGGTCAGCTTTATTGTTCATAACTTTCTTGCATTTATCAAAGCATCCGTTAACATGTTTACTTTTTAACATTTACCTAATCACATTAAAAAAAAAAAAATTGCTATAAGGATATATAATTACCATGTTTAAATGATTAAATAGGATTAAACCGCGGCATCTAAATATTTATCCACAATTGCTAACCACGTTTCGGCGTTCACCAGCACTATGTACCTTTCGGTGTTAGTGTTATTTTTAAGAAGCTTCTCTTGGTGGGTGGTCTTGGGTATGACAATTAGAGTATTTATATGTGAAATTATTTGTAAAAGTCACATCGTGTGGTGCATTGGCAAGGCGGACTTTGTAAAGACTTGACCGGTGGGGAGGTCCGAGGTTCGATCCTCACAGACTCCATAAATTTTTATTAGCCCTATATTACTCAAACTTAACTAATATTTTATTAAACTAATTAACTTTATTAACTTAACTAATATTTTATTAAACTAATTAACTTTATTAACTTCATAATTATACTTTAATTGAATCTTTGATTTGATCTTTTTTTTTTTATCAAATAATATAATATTTCCAAAATGATATTTAATTAGACTTGAGAGAAGTTTTCAAATTTGTTTTTTAACATTATTATATCAGGATTAAAATATTATATATTTTTCGACTTAAAACTAATTCAAAAATATATATATAAAAGAAAATTTTATAAATAATTAAAATATAATATTTACGATTAAATTAAAATTAAACCAATTTTTAAATAAATAAAAAAACTTGTGTTGGAAACGTGGGGATCCCATGTCGCCCACTTGCCCCAAGACTCCCAAGTCGACAACGTGGGGATTGCATGTGACCCACGTGCCCTTCGCTCTTCTTTTGCATCATTGTTCTCATCCAAAAAGCTCCTGGGAATCTGATCTGAATCTTCAGCAGCAATGGTTCAGCATTGAGACAAGCTACCGATATTCGTTTATTGTGGTGAATTTTGAAAAAAAAAATGGCAGACCCAGGTGAAGAGTTGAACTTGAACCTGTCTCCTTCTCCTCTGCACAGTTTCCCTCTTAGCCTCTTTCCTCCGCTCTTGGCACTGGTGCTGGTGTATTTTCAATGCTCTGGTGTTTTTGTTGTCAACATATATTCCCCTCGATAGGGAGGGCGGTTTCCTGAGAACATCGATCAACACCGCTAAATCCAATCTACTCCTGAGAATGCCAAGGGTTCAACTTCCGTCATTTTCAACCATAAATTCGATTCACCCACTTGTGTTTCTTTGGTCGCGTGGACGGATTCTTGCTTCTTGCAGGTATTTTCACTTACATTCAGCTCAAAATTTTGTATTTTGATAGTTATTTTCACTTACATTCAGCTCAAAATTTTGTATTTTGATAGTTTTCTATTTACTTTGGCCTAAACTGTAAAATTTGGCTCCACGAGGCTCGATCCTTGAACCGGTCATTTTGGGCAGTTTCGGTGAACTATTGTTTGAATGTTTTGGCTCAAAATTTGTGCATTTAACCTTACTACCAAAGAATCTTTGAAGAATATAGTGCGGGCTGCAATGTGTGAAGCTATTCTGGTGGCCTCCAATTTTTGCATAATATATATATTTTTTTTTTCATTGCAACATTTTTTTTTTTTTGGCTTTCATATTATTTCATGCACTCCATCAGAGGCAGTGTCTTAAGGTTAATGCACCATCGACAATCTCTTAGGTATAATCCCTTTAGGAATTGAACCAGACAATGTCTCAAGATATCATTCTTTATGGATTAGAACCTGGAGGAGTGATGGAAATGAACCTGCACCAATGATGGAAAACACCCATCAATTAATGAAATTAGTCGAAGTTGCAGAACATAATTTATTCAAATGATCTGTATCAAGTTGTTGTTTGAGAACGTGTATCAAGTTGTTGTTGGAGAATGAATAGAGCGTCCCTGGTAAATTAATGTGATTTTAAATGATCTAAACTCCAAGTTGTTAGAGGCTGTTGTTTAATTTCCGCCACATGATGATTATCGGCCATTATTTAGAGTGTCGCCTGCGTTGATTGCACGGTTGATATCTTTTCAAGCATTGGACGTTGTAGCAGCTATGATAATCTTAGAAGCTGTTTGATTTAGCACAAAAACATGAATGTGTTTTGGGTGTACACCAATAGATGAATTATATTAAGCATAAAAAAACAATTCCGTACTAACGTTTGCTTCGGTTCCATAGATAACGATCGTTGTCTTAAAATGACCTTTAATTTAAATAAAGTAACTAGGAGTAAGGTAGATCAAATTATTATATCAATGTGAGCCTTGGAAGAAGCAGTGAGATTGCTATCTGATCACTTTCAGTTGTATACCGATTGCTTTAATGTATGCGGATGCCTACATATCTTGTTCTTTCGTAAGAGAAAATTATATCCGTTGGTTCATGACCAAACTTACCTTGAAAAGTCACAGGGCTGGCCCTTTGGGGTTTGGTATTGTCATATTTTTTTCTCTTAAGTGTATAGAGGTTATCACATTATCTGTACCTATCTAACGATCACTTTTAGCACATGAAAGACCTAAAGCCATGCTGAAGTAGCACATATAATTCAATGGTCGAAAAACGTTTTTCACAGGTGTGCAAGGTTTAATTTTAGTGAGGATCTTACATGGAATTGAGGATATTACATGGCTGAACTTGTGGTTCCAAAGATAAGGATTGAAAGGTAAGCCACCCCTGGAATAGATTTCCACTCTAGTGAAAGTGGGAACGTCTAGCCCTTGTTGAATCACAAGTTAAAAAAAAAAACTACTAACAAGCCTAGAAGAATAGAAACTCCCTGCTCTGTTACAAGCATCCATTCATAAGACTGGTTGTTCGATCAATAAGATACATACGCATACTAGTTACAATGTAACAACATTAGTTGCTTGTTTTACTTTGGTAAAAAAAATTTATTTTTTTTTTTTAAACATTTTCAATTCGTTTTGCATTTATTTTTATATTTGTGTTAAATTTTTTTTTTTGTGTTTGGTTTGCAGGTTAGGCATACTTGGAGTTGGAGCTGGGAACTTGGCCCTTAAGGCCCCAAATTTATATTTACCCTAATACATTTATTTAGGGATTTACTATAACTAAATAGGAGTGTTTATTTAAATTTATATGTGGGTAGGTAGGCCCTTGGTTCCAGATTTTGAACCAGGGCTCTGATACCATGTGTAGGGGCCGAATAGATTTTATGTCTAATATTTACATGAATTGTAACAATATTAATTTCATAAAATTCACTAATTTCTTCTATATTGAGCAAAATAGTAAAATTCATCAAATTCCTTTAATTGAGCACATTCGCATATAGATTTAACAACGAATGCTAAATTTTTCTAACATAATAAAAACAATTTCAAAATTTTACATACCTGAGTCTGATGCTAATAAACCTCCGTTTGTTTAACCGCTGATGCACTGTAAAACACTGCCCAAAACCTAGTTCCACCCTGCCAACTAGGTAACTTCCTAGCTCCAGGATATCATATGGATATCCTGGCCCCCGTGCCCAAAACCTCCAGCAACCTCGGTGCCTGACTGATACAATCCCCACTCCAAAACTCCACACCTCTCTGCAAAATCCAAGAGCCCTCAAAATCAATCCCCCATCTCCCTCGTCGAATGTCCTTCCCATAAACCTCCTTCCCCTCCATATCCCTCCTTCATCGACTTCACCCCTCATTTACTTCCTACCTAACCCATTTATTACCTTCTTATCCTTTCGTCGTTAATGCCCCTTATCCCCTTTATTATTATTTTATCCTATATTTAATGTCTTATCCTTTTGAATGAATATATATCCCTTTCCATGTACGTAACTCTTAATTTAATAAAATAATTTATTAACCCCCCTTTAATCCTTTACTTAATTAATTAATCCTTGACAATCATGAATAATTAATTACTAATAAATAATTAGTTAATGTTATTTTAAGAAATAATTATTGTTTAGCTAATCTTTTAGGACAGTTAGATTATTAAATTAATTATAATTAATAATCATATACATCTATTTAAGCAGGGTCGTTACAGTTGCAAGGAATTCCCCTTCTCCAATCCGAATTCTTCTTATCTGGAAGGAGGAATTGATTCACAAACTCAGTGACCACGTGTTCCTTCTTCCACCATCTTTCCCCTCCAACCACGAGCCTACAAGCCTTGGCTATAGTCTTCTCTGTCACCAGCATCAACATCTTGTCGATTTTGACCTCATGACCATCGAAATTCAAAGCAAATTCCATGGAAACATGTTCGTCATATCCTTAAAATGTAGTGAGGAACTCAAACCACCCGGCGTCTCTGAATATTTGAGCCTTTTGAGGGTAGACTTCAAGGATTTCGACACCTTCTGGTTCGATTCTGGCCACTTGTCTGCTCCGCTTTGGCACCATTTAAACTCAAATCTGCAACTAACACCCTCGGGTTCCAAATTCCCTTCCTGCAATTGTTGATATATACATGATGCTTTGAATGGATACTTGTATTTCTTCCTGTAGGGTTGAACTTAAAACAACTCGAACCGATCACATAATAATCATTAAATAACAGGGGATTTTAAAATTAACCATGCGTGCGTGTATAGCGATTATGTTCTGAACATGTTGGATTTAGAGATGATTATCAAATTCTCGTGGGAACACATGAACTCTTAGCTCATGATCTCATTATCATAACTAAATTAGGATAGCAGGCGCACGTTATGGCATGATTATTTGGCGCTACGGGAATAGGCTTATTCCCGTAGTGCGTTTGACAACTTAAAATTTGAAAATTCCAACGGCATAAAGGAGACACTTCTAGTTTAAGCAATGTTTTTCATAATCAAAACTCAAATAAATCATCAAAAATTTTAATGCAAACCATGAAATATCAAAAATCTAAAAAATGAAAACAACTGAAAATGGAAAATGAGGGATGGGTAAGGAGGGTTTAGGACAAGGGTTTCTTACTTAAACCAAGATAAAAGTAGAGACTAACAGGGGCAATGCTTCCAAATTAATACATATCATCAAATCCTCAAGTATTTTCTGGAACAAGGCATTTCATCCCCAGAGAAACAAAAATAGGTGACTAAGCTCTTTGGATATGATTATGAGATCATTTACAAGAAAGACAAATATAATGTGGTTGTGGATGCACTTTCCCAAAAATATGAAGATGAAGGGTCCCTTTTTTCTCTCTCCTTCATTGTGACAGATTGGCTCCAAGACATTCGCCAGGAATGGCTACAGGATCCCAAAAGTTCACATATGATACAACAATTGGAATCCAATTCTCCAGTTTCCCGAGGGTACTCTTGGCTCCATGATGAGCTTCGTTACAAAGGCTGTTTGTATTTAAGTAAACAATAAAAACTTAAATCCACGATACTTTCTGAGCTTCATGCTACACCCAAAACTGGGCACTCCGAGTTTACCAAAACCTATGATAGGGTGAAACGTTCTTTTTTTGGGGATGGTATGAAATAGGACATTTGTCATTTTGTTGTTGAATGTGATGTGTGTCAATGTAACAAGGGAGAAACAATCAAATCTCCTGGCACACTACAACCGCTTCTAATTCCACCTATTATTTGGCGGGATATCTCTATGGATTTTATTGTAGGCTTACCTAAATCGGGAAATAAATCAGTCATCATGGTGGTAGTTGATTTCCTTTCCAAATATGCTCATTTATGTGCTCTTCAACACCCATTTACAACATCCAATGTAGCACAATTTTTCATGGATCAGGTCTTCAAGGTTCATGGCATGCCACATTCTATTGTTTCTGATCGTGACCCAACTTTCACCAACAATTTTTGGCAAGAAATGTTCAAGATACAGGGAACCCAATTGCATCTCAACACAGCATATCATCCCCAGAATGATGGTCAAACTGAAGTTGTCAACAAGTGTTTGGAAACATATTTGATGTTTTTTGCATCGGAAAAGAAAAATCAGTGGGCTCAATGGTTACCACTAGTTTAATGGTGGTACAATTCTTCATACCATACAACTACCCGCATGACTCCTTTTGAAGTGGTATATGGAAAATATCCACCTTCACTTACCTCATATTTACTAGGTGTCCCGAAGGTCTAGGCGGTTGACCAAATGCTTACAGTTGGAGAAGCTATTCTCCTTACCCTTAAAGAGAATTTGGTCATGGACCATAATCACATGAAGCAATAAGAATATCAAGGTCACTCTGAACGTCAATTTGCAGAACGGGATCATGTATTTCTTCGAATGCAACCTTACAAGCAAAATTCCCTCAAGGCTGAGTGTTGTAGGAAAATCTGCCTACGGACAAGTAGATCGACCTCTAAGGCTTGACCTTAACCCTAGACAGAAAAATGCTTATCGTGGACACTGACTTCCTTTCAAATCTATCTAAGCCTAATGCATGATAAGGAAGGATGATAGAAGTACCTTTTAATCGACGTTTGTCCCTGCACGCTCCGAGTTGCGCTCCAATCCTTTGCTCCTCGATGAGGTATGTGGACAAAACAAGATATGACTACTTCCTACTCTATTGGCATTAGCTTGAAAACAGATCTATCAACAAATGATAAGTTCATGTAGTATTAGACACAAACTAGAAAGAAACAGGCCAAGCTTGTCATATTAATGAGAATAACGACAGCAGTACTTACAATCGTAGATGCGAGTGTGACAGCTTCGTCAAGTCCTCTTCGTCTAACCCTTGAATGAAAGATCCACAACCTGGATGACAGCAGCTTCAATGATTGCTCTCCTTTGGCTGGCTGTAAGTTTCCTCCAAGATCATAAGTTCCATATGCTCAGTTCTTCCCCCAATTATCAGCTCCAACACCACTTATGAGATCATAAGTTTGACATTCTCTATTTTGCAGTCCATACCACTCATGAGATCATAAGTTTGGTATGATTCTCTCTTTCTGTTTCCTTTCACCATTAGAAAGCTTGCTTATATAGCCTTGGAGAGGCTTCAACCACTTGAGATATCCTTGGGGAAGTTGAGGATTTTCCTCCTTCAGTTGAGGATCTGCCCTAGGATCATGGCTGGACTAGGGATTCGAGCTCAACTGCCTTTCCAATAATGAAAAGATGGTTCCCCCATTCGTCTCAACAGCTTAACAACTTCCCAGAATAGGTAGCGCTCCCTCAAAAGGGCCATCAGAGCATTGTAGCGCTCCCTAGTAGGCTTTAGGGGGCGCCAGCTCGCTCAAAATCTATAGCACTCCCTCAAAAGGGCCAGGGAGCATTATAACGCTCCCTGACAGTGTATGGGAAGCGTCGGCGCTCCGAGATAGTGTAAGGGGGAGCGCTCCTCTCCAAAATCTCAGTTTTTGAGGTGCTTTCAGGTGGCAAAAGGTTTGCAAGCCTGTTGACTCATTTCTCCTCTTCCAAATCAGAGGTTTGAGGTGTTTCAAGTTTCTTTCTCATGTCGTTATAGGCACGACATAGGCATCATGGCAACATGCTTTCTTGCGACACTTGTGAGAAACATGCGACACTTGCGACCTTGTGAGAAAAATGCGACACTTGCAACCTTTGTAATGATGACACTTGCGACACTATCAAAGTGAGTAATTTTGATGTGTAACAGATTGCCCCCCAAAGTATGAAGTTAGAAGATAGGAACTGATAACTGAAATACTTTGTAGACGCTCAAGCAAGGGTATAGACTCGGAGAACCTGATGGAAGCTACACACAAACATCCAACAAATATCATGGCATATTTCAAAACCCAAGGCAGGCATACCTATGCTTGGGTGATCAAGACTTGCAAGATATGGCCGCCATAAAATACACTGTGGATCCATAATCGTATTGGTAAAAGGGTATAGCCACCGAAGATACAATGTGGATCTATACTTTGATGACTCGGACTGCTCGTAGCCACGAAGAATACACAGTGGATCTACAAGATGAAAAGACATAGCCACGACCAATACAAAGTGGATCTATGTAACAGTGTATGTGTCATTGTTCAAAATAAACTCCATCGCAGCCTGGGCAAAGCATATATCAAAGTGGTCACTCAACCCAGGGTCTTCTTACCAATCCCAATATGGTACGAATCTAACCATGTGAATAGATGTCTTGATGTCGAACATGGCAGAAACCACTTGATTACCGGTCAATGGTGTGAACCGTTAACAAGTGCGAGGGAGATCACCACTAATGTCAATGATTCCCAAGGTACCCTAGTACATTCCAACGAATGTGAGTAGATGAGCTGAAGTCGAACATCCGTGGAATCATTCGATCAGAGGTCAATGATGTAAACCTATTGTCGAATGTGAGGAGGCCTGCCATTGAGGCATGCAGGTCCCAAAGTACTAATTAGTTTCTAAGTCCAATTCTCGGATAACGTGTTGGAGTCGACAGGAATAGACTCGTCGAGGGAGGGCCTTGATGTATCCCCCATCAACGACACGAAACGGTCATGGAGATGTAATTGGTAGATCAAATGGACATGGACTGACACAGGTTTTGAGGCAAGATATTTGGGATGGATGACTCTCAAGGCGGATACTTCCCTTGAACACTGAGGCACAACAACAAAACATGACATGGACCAAAACTATGCAATGGATACCGTGACTTGCGTCGGGTGACCCAAAGGAGTGAAAGGAAACTCAGAGATTGGCTCAGTGCAGAGGTTCAATGGATTATGATATGAGCAAATGACGAAGTGCCGTGTTCAAGGGCGACTCTAAGAAGTGCTAGAGGGTATTCTCAAGAGACTGCTTGGCTTGCTCCTTTCAATTTTTTCCCCCATCCAGATAGATGAGTACCTCTTTTTTATTTAATGAGCTCGAGGAGGATAACACATGCTCGATATAACTCACCTTCGGTAAGTTCCTCTTCCTTTGTTTAACGAACCGGAAGAAGTAAGGGTTTGTTCCCATATGGGCCTGTCGATGTGTGCTTTAACGAGTCCAAAGACAGAAAACTCGAAGGTTTTTCGGGATTATAGAGTTTGGAAAAATTCTTAAAAGAGAACTCTCTCAGTTCCTTTTTCGTACAGTAGTCCAACGAGACTGAAAAAGGGTTAAACTACCACTCGAAATACGCCCTTTCTAACCTTTTAACGAGTGTGAAAGGAAGCAAGATCACTCCACAATCGTTTCATATTTAGAGAGTCTGAAAAGGGTTTAAAGGAGACTCCAGGGGGGTTCCTTTTTCGTGTGTTCGTATCCATACGGGTCCGAAAAAGAGATAAAAGTTCACCTAGTTACATTCTCATGTATTTACGAGCACGAGAAAGAACAAATACTAAGCTCGGTATGCCCCCAGCTTGAACGCTGGTGGCTTGACTCCAGAATCATCATCAAAGGCTGGAGACATGGCCCCCAAGCTTCAATTCATTCACCGACTTTGAGGTTGTCACCAATTTCCGTGCTAGATGGAGAAAAAGGATACAGGTGGATGAAATGAAGGTTCAAAACGAGACCTAACGAAAGACTCGACTCGACATCTACGAGATCTGGTGAAAGACTCAACTTGAAGGGAGAGGTGATTGTTTCATTTTTTAACGAGCTTGACACAGGAAAAGAACTATGCTCAAGGTTCCAGGTTCAATCCCTAGATTGTTGTTTCATTTTTTAACGAGCTTGCTACAGAGAAGAAAACTATGCTCGTTATGCCCCCAACATGAAATCTAGTGGCCTTTGTTTCATTTTTTAACAAGCTTTCCACAGAGAAGGGAAACTATGCTCGTGACATGCCCCCAGCATGAAAGCTAGTGGCCTCTGTTTCATTTTTTAATGAGCTTGCCACAGAGAAGGGAAACTATGCTCGTGGCTGCTTCTTGATCATGGCTTCCAAGAGGATAATGCTCTGGAAGGGTTCCATGTCAAGGGACAAAACTCGAGCATGGCTTCCAAGAGATCTTCGTCGGATGGAAGAGAATCACTCTGGAAGGAACACATGTCGAGGGTCATGACAGGGGTAAGGATATCAGGCTCCAATAACCGTACCGAAGAAATCACCATGTCAACTACTGGATCCAAATCGTCAAAAGTTGAGGTCATGGGAGACAACGCCACATAATTGACATGCGGCGGGGGTGATACTGTCTGCATATAAGAACCACTTAGGGAGGTAACTCAGTCAGGGCCGATGCATGAAAGTTGATCAATAGTCACAATTCTTCCATCATGAGGGAAAGATATCACACGGAAAAGAGTGGATATAATAGCTTTCATGGAATAGACATAATCCCACCCAAGGAGTAAAGAGAAATCCAAGGGGTCTCGGACTACCATGACATCGATAAAGACATTTTTCCCTCCCAAAGTTACAGGAAACTGAGGAAGGATCCCTAAAGGTTGACTAGTTCCTCTGTTAAAAGCTAACAGACTATGTGTAACCCGTGCAAGCTATGGACAACCCAAAGCGTACCAAGCAACAGAAGAAAAAATACTAACGGACGCACCTTCATCTATCAGCGTTTGAGGAACGTCTCGACCATGAACCTGAACTGTAATCTGGAAAGGAACGTGAGAGGGAAGACGAGGTCCAGTTAGTGCACCCCAATCAAAAAGGATGGCCTCATTACTTGGAGGGGGTTCCACAGGAGGAGGAGGAATGCCCCCAGGTATGGTAGAGTCTATATTAACAAAAAAAACATGGGCAGTATCGGGTTTACTCTCTAGAGGGAGAGTAGGATCGATCGATGGAGAAACTGGAGCAACCACTTGAGTTTCTTTCTCCAAGGGAAGAATGGGGTCGATGGGTGGAAACAGATCGACCGATTTGGTGTCACTCTCTAACGAGAGAGTGGGATCGACCAAGGATGAAAATAGATCAACCACTTTGGTATCACTCTTTTGATGAAGAGCGGGGCTAATCGATAATGGAACTGGATCAGCTACTTGGATTCGTGGTTCAATCGAGGAGGAAACGAGATTGACCACCTGATCAATCGGACTGACCGAGGATGGAACCGAATTGACCAGTCCATAAACCAATGATGGGTCGGAGGAAAACTTACGATAACCTTTTGGAAGTTGAAGTTTTTCCAAAAGAGAAGAAGCCTCGTCCATGCGAGGACAAAGGTCAGAGTAATGATTACCTTTACATAACATGCAAGGGAACTTGACAGTTTTCTTCTTCCTACCAACCTGAACATCACTAGTTGACGGGGTATCATCGACATGACCGACAGAGGTCGATGACATGGTGGACCACATTTATAAGACCTGGGTAAGACCGGGGCAATCCCTCAGAAAATGGTCACCCTTACAAAGGCTGCAAGGGAATTTGGGTTTTGGATTGTTCTTTTCAATCTTGTTGATCTCATCAACACTCCCAGTACTATTAACAGTAACTGGTTTCTTAGAGCCAACATCTGATGTTGTTGGGGTCTTGGTCCTTTTCAGGCTCTTCTTCTTCTTCTCTTTCTGTTTCTTCTTCTTCTGATCAACCAGGCTACTTGCTTTAGAGATTTCACTAGGCGAAGAAGGAGAAATGGAAGGATACTTGATGGGTGAAGAAGGCGAAAAGTCGACGTGAGGTTGATGTGTGGGTGGTGTATTGACATCCAAAGTATTAGGTGCAACTAAAACATTGAGAGGATTTGGGATGACCGGAGTGGGGAACAACCAAACTAGTAATCCAATAGTGAGTCTTGGAAGACTCGGTGTGGCAACATATGGAGGACCAAAGTTTCCAAAAGAAGGAAAGGTATAAGGTTCCCCAGAAGAAGGGGTTCCTCCATTAGTACTCCCAGGATTCGACGCCATTAACACTGACTCGACCTAAGGTCCACTAAGTAAAAGAAACAACATACGCTAATAGAATCTAAGAATCACAACCAAGCAAACAGGACCTTCTTTTGATGACCGTACTAGTTGGTGATGAAA
>ML781542.1:152756-164271 GCA_009831015.1 Picea engelmannii
GAAACAAATGGAATTATGACTCAGACCCAAAGAATGCATCGAGCATGATAAGCAGTCATTTCCTTTCGATGAACATCTAGCTAAGGGAGAGAGAAAGTTCTTTCACTAACAAGCACAACTACGGAATGCTCTCAAACAATTCTGTTTCTCAATCAAATCCTAATGTAATGAAAAAGCTCTTAAATGCCTTCTAATATGCTCAATCAACCATGAAGATATCTTTATTGTTTGTGTATGGATGATGATCAATACAATCACAATGCTTATCTTTGCTAATTATTTTCTTGGTATGATTTGAAAACCAAACTAGCATAAGCAAGAGCAACACAAACAATACACCCTTCGTATCAATCAAAACAAAAAGCGAAAAAGATGAAACAATCAAAGAGAAAGGCAAAACTTTACACCCAAAAAGAAAAAATTGGAGGATAAGGACCTTGACTYAAAGTGAGATGAAGAGGTCTATAGGCCTTTGATGACCTTCACCAAGGTTTTTTACTCAAACTGATGAGGAGAGAAGAACAATGCAAAAATCTCAAATTTCACTCAACATGGAAAACCTAATGAAAATAGGTGAAGAAGGCTACAAGATTCAATTAAAAAAAAATTGTTCTTCGACAAGACTGATGTCAAGGCTAAACAGGAAGAAGGATTGACTCACTAGATCACTCAGCACAAAAGCCACAGAGGCAAACCCTAAAAAATGCAATTGTGAAGGGTTTTTGGGCCAAAAGGAGGCTGGCGCTCTGTTGCCAAGGGAAAAGAGCATTATAGTGCTCTGTGTAGGGCTACAAAAAGCGTTGGCGCTCTGATAACACTAGGTCAGGGGCGCCAAGGTTTGAAAGTCCCAGAAATGTCAAAAAATTTCAAAAACTGAGATCTGAACTTGACAAATATGCTGAAAGTGACAAGGTAAGGAGCCAATCAGCTCATGAAATTGATCAAAGAGGGGTAAACCAGGTCTGAAATAATCAAGGGACAGAACAAGGTCAATGAGGAGAAAAATCCAAACAAAGGGTTTTGATTCAAGGCTATCTCCCCAGCGGAGTCGTCAGTTTCTTTTGTAGGAAAATCTGCCTATTGACAAGTAGATCGACCTCTAAGGCTTGACCTTAACCCTAGACAAAAAAATGCTTATCATGGACATTGACTTCCTTTCAAATCTATCTAAGCCTAATGCATGAGAAGGAAGGATAATAGAAGTACCTTTTACCCGTCGTTTGTCCCTGCATGCTCCGAGTTGCGCTCCAATCTTTTGCTCCTCGCTGAGGTCTGTGGACAAAACAAGATACGACCACTTCCTACTCTATTGACATTAGCTTGGAAACAGATCTATCAACAAATGATAAGTTCATGTAGTATTAGACACAAACTAGAAAGAAACAGGCCAAGCTTGTCATATTAATGAGAATAACGACAACAGTACTTACAATCGTAGATGCGAGTGCGACAGCTTTGTCAAGTCCTCTTCGTCTAACCCTTGCCTGAAAGATCCACAACCTGGATGGTAGTAGCTTCACTGATCACTTCTCTTTGGCTGATTGTCAGTTTCCTCCAAGATCATAACTTTCATATGTTCAGTTCTTCCCCCTTCAGCTATGTTCCAACACCACTTATGAGATCATAAGTTTGGTGTAATTCTCCTTTTCCAATCCTCACTTATGAGATCATAAGTTTGACATTCTCTATTTTGCAGTCCATACCACTCATGAGATCATAAGTTTGGTATGATTCTCTCTTTTTGTTCTTTCTTTCACCATTAGAAATCTTGCTTATATAGCCTTGGAGAGGCTCTAACCTCTTGAGATATCCTTGGGGAAGTTGAGGATTTTCCTCCTTTAGTTGAGGACCTACCCTAGGATCATGGATGGACTAAGGATTCGAGCTCAAATTCTTTCCAAGAATGAAAAGATGCTTCCCCCATTCATCTCAACAGCTTAACAACCGCCCAGAATAGGTAGCGCTCTCTCAAAGGGGCCATCAGAGCGTTGCAGTGCTCCCTAGTAATCTTTAGGGTGCGCCAGCACCCTCAAAATCTATAGCGCTCCCTCAAAAGGGCCAGGGAGCGTTATAACGCTCCCTAACAGTGTATGGGAAGCGTCGGCGCTCCGAGATAGTGTAAGGGGGAGCGCTCCTCTCCAAAAACTCAGTTTTTGAGGTGCTTTCAGGTGGCAAAAGGTTTGCAAGCCTGCTGACTCATTTCTCCTCTCCCAAATCAAATGCTTGAGGTGTTTCAAGTGTCCTTATCATGTCGTTATAGGCACGACATAGGCATCATGGAAACATGCTTTGTTTGATGTTTTTATGACACTTGTGAGCAACATAGACACTTGCGACCTTGTGAGAAAAATGCGACACTTGCAACCTTTGTAATGACGACACTTGCGACACTATCAAAGTGAGTAATTTTGATGTGTAACACTGAGCATTGTCAGAAACTGGCGCCCAAATTTTATGGTCCTTATACCATTCTAAAGCATGTGGGACAGGTGGCCTATCAGTTAGATTTTCCCAGTCATTCTAAGCTACATCTTGTTTTTCATGTTTCATGTTTAAAGAAGGTGATTGGAACTAAGTGCCAAACTCAAACCAACCTTCCCGAGTTGAATGAAGAAGGCTCCATTTGGCTACAACCACAAGCAGTTTTGGACCAATGTGAGCATTGCGACCTGCATCAGTGAACCATCAAGGAAGTGTTAGTCCAGTGGAAAGATACAACCCCAGCATATGCCACTTGGGAACCAGGTACCATTATACAAGTACAATTTCCACATATCAAGCCTTGAGGACAAAGTTATTTTTAAGGGGGAGGACATGTTAGAGACCTAACCCCTCACGTAGGTAGAATAATATATCCTGATGTAATCAAGGTCAATATTAATAAGGCCTAGCAATAAGGAAGAATAAATCGAATGTATGAAGACCTAATAGAATCTTCTGCTTCTAGAAGGATCTTCCTCTAGATGGTTCTTTTGATAGACATATTTAGTATAAATAGGATTCGAGGCTAAGAGAACTTTTGTCTTGGATATTATTGTAATAGAGCTCTTCTCTACTAGATGTTTCCCCCTCGAAGAGGCAAGTGAACATTTCTCTCAGTAATCTAAGTGCTCTTCCTGGTGTTATTCTGGTATCATTTTGGTATTATTGTGGTGTTGTTCTGGTTATATTGTTGCTCATATTCCATTTCTATCATTTTATTTCTGTTCTACACACTTTTTATATCTAGAATATTACATCAGATCTGGAAAATGCATGGTGACCATTGGATGAGAATAGGCGGGTCTAATGACAGTCAACTCCAATGCTAATGACTTCAGTGAAAAGGAGTCTGAAACATGTAAGTTTACCCAAAGGCCGAAGCCCTAGAGTCACAAACTCTCGTCGACGGTCGGATCAGAGGAAGAGAAAGGAAATCCCATCAACCATTGATTTGGAATAAATGTTGAACCATCAGATCACACTAAAGGAAAGAAGGTGGTCAACTCTGACATTGACCACTCTGATGAAAAGGATTCTAAAACTTCTAATTTTACCTAAATATCGAAGCCCTAAAGTCACGAACTCTTGTTGACCGTCGGATCAAAGGAAGAATAGGAAATCTCATCAACCGTTGATCTAGAGTGAAAATATTGAAACTGTCAGATCACACTAAGGAAGAAGGTGGTCAACTTCAGCTTTGACCTACTATGGCAATAAACATCTCAGATAAACCAAGAACTCCTAAACCCAAAAATTCTCGAATAAACAGAAGTTGTTGACCGAGACAAAAAAATATCTACGATGATAGATCTATTCGGCACTTCGAAAATGAACGAAGGATGGTATAAACGTACCAAAACTCCTGAATCCATGAAGTCTAAATACATGATCCAGGAGGGAGACATGTGGCCAAATCAGATGGTGACAAGTGTCAAGGTCTAATTGGCACTTTAGGTATACGAAAGTCACGAATCAAGGTGACATGTGGTAGCCAATCATCCAGTGCCATGTCAACAGTGACGTCAGCAAGCCACATAACTCCAGGACTACATCCTCCAAGGATATCCAGCTTCTCCTAACACCTAAAATATTTGAAGCGTCGAAGGCTAAAGTCACAAATTAACGTTTGGTCGTTAATCTAATATCCTACAGAATATTTCTTGACCATCTAATCAAGTATAATGGAAGGATAGAGTAAGAGTGAATCACGAAGTAACGCTAACCATTGATCTACTTCGGTAGCATTCTCAATCATTGATCAAGCATAGTTGAAGGATAGAGTAAGTGGAGGTTTTAACTGACAACAAGTGGTCACCGCCATTCTATGACTTATTCGATAGGTAAACCTCTAGAGGGATTTCTCTACTCCAGAGTCCTGGAGCCACAAATAGCCAAAGTCCCAGAGTAAATGAGAACCGTTGATCTCAATTCTTTATTAAGTCTTGATCGTAGATTTTTTTCATTCTGAAGGATAATGTTGAAATCGTCAGATTAGCCCCTGTTAGGACTTGCATTTGGTCATGGGTTCTGGTCTCATGATAGAGGAATAAGGATGAAATAAGAAGCACTACGAACAACACTTAAATGGATAAGCCCGTGATCATTTGAACATTGGGTGGAAGGAAGTGCGTCATACAAAATTCATTTATGTAAACAACTTAAGGCATGTAGAGTAATTTGACAGATATTAACACCATAACAATACATAGAGTAGGTAAAATCTTGAATATGATATGTTGGAAAGCTTGGGAACGCAGCAGAAGCATGGGAATGATATAATGAGTCGATCCATATCTGTGATCAACTCATGAGGAAAATTTTGAATCAAGATTAGTCTTCTAATTAAATTGAGAAACTTACAATGAAGAGGTGCAATGGTTTATGTAAAAAAGACACAATGGTTCAATCTTATACATATTGAAATACTATATAAACCAAAAGTGGTTGTGAATATAAGTGTGTCTTGGTGGATTATATATATATATATATATAATGGATTGAATGAAAGTTCATTCTATTAGGTTGGTGCTTGTTTACAAGCTAAGTTTTGTTATGAGGGTTGGATTCCTCGCATCTTAGTTAGATTTGAGATCAAGAAGTTGGGTCTTGTTATGAGGGTTGGATTCCTCATTTCTTAGTTGGATCTGAGAACTACAAGTTGGGTCTAGTATTAGAGAGTTGGATCTCTCATATTCAGTTTAATTTAAAGATATTAAAGGATTGGTTTTATTTGTATTCATTCAAGTTAAATAAATAAAAGAAATATATTTTATCTACTTCATACAGTTTTTGTTACACATGTTTGTGAATAATTAATTGAGATGCATATATATTATTCAGTTAATTCAGTTAATCTATGAAAGTGTGAAAAGCAGTCAAAAGTTACAGACACCGATTCACCCACCCCTCTCAGTGTCAATATGTGTTTCAAAAATTCATATCAAAGTAGGTGCTTTCAACACAATTTAAGCACTGGAAGGTAGATTCTAAAGAAATGGGTGGAAAAATGGCTCTCTCCACAAATGAGCCTCCCCTATTTGATGGAACAAAATACTCTTCATGGAGGGAAGGAATGAAACGGTATTTGAATTCAAGAGGATCTGGTGTTTGAGATTCAATAGTATCTAAACCTTGGTACTCAACTACCTCAAAGAACAAATCCAAAACTGCAAAATAAGAAAAGAAAAATAATTCAATAGCATTAAAGGAAATCCAGAATGGATTGTCAGACCAAGTCAAAGAAAAGATGAGACATTGAACCTATGATAAATTATTATGGCTCCAGCTAGAGAATTCTTATCAAAATAAAAATAAAAAAAAACAAAGAAATGAAGAATTCCAATCAATTTATATAACAAAATAAAGAAACAAAAAATCCAATCAGATTAAATAACAAAACAAAGAAATGGAGAAATCAAATCAGATTGAAGAACACAATACAGATAAAGAGAATTCTGATCAGAATAAAGAACAAAACACAGAAGAGGACAATTCCATCAAAGAATTGATGAAAACCCCCTTCATCAACAGAGAAGACTAGTACATCAAGGAATTGATGAATACCTCAGTATTCACTAAACAAAAACTCTTAGATTTTAATATTGATGTTATAACTACAATTGAAGTGATTAGTATGGAACCAGGAAATGGTCTATATATTGAAGTTACTAAGGATGTTCTTGACCATCTTGAATACAAAGTTATGTGCATTTTTGAAGAGTTAGAGAAAATTAAAAAGAATATATGTTTCTACTATAACAATTAGATTAATCTAACCATGAAGAGCATGAAGAAAAGATTCAGCTAGAAGACAAAGAAGAATAAATCAAAAGATTGAAGACCGAAGTTTCTAATCTAACAAAAGAAATGGAAGAATTGAAGACACGTGACAATAAAATCAAAGTACTAGAAGAGACAAAAGAAATGGTCATCTATCTAAAAACTCAACTTGAAGAAGCTAAGAAAAATGAAGAAGCCCAGAAGATCCAATTCACTAAAAGAGAAGAATCATGTCACATGTTGGAATTGGAAGTTATTAACGTCAAAAAGTTAAATGGAAGTACTAACGCAACTCTAATGACTCAAATTGAAGAAGCTGAGAAAAATGAAGAAGCACATAAGATCCAATTAACT
The DNA here is from genome assembly GCA_009831015.1 of Picea engelmannii. Classification (NCBI taxonomy): domain Eukaryota; kingdom Viridiplantae; phylum Streptophyta; class Pinopsida; order Pinales; family Pinaceae; genus Picea; species Picea engelmannii. The sequence continues at coordinate 159,372 of ML781542.1, forward strand.
AAAAAGGAAGAATCATGCCATAGGTTGGAATTGGAAGCCATCAACCTCAAAAGGATTCAGATAGAAAGCGAGGAAGAAATCAAAATATTGAAGAATGAAGTTGTTGATCTAACAAAATATATAGAAGAGTTAAATACATATGATAAAACTAATAACTGCACAGAAGTCTTGGATGATATATAAGAAATGGTTATCAATCTAAAGACTCAACTTGAAGGAGCTAAGGAAAAAGAAGAAGCCTTGAATATTCAGTTGACTAAAAAGGAAGAAACATGTCACATGTTGGAAATGGAAGTTATCAACCTCAAAAAGAAGAATGAAAAGACAAAAGAAACTTTCAAATTCCATAACAACTCATCTATCCTAGATAGGATCTGGAATAGTCAAAGACCAACTGATGACAAAATTGGTTTTGGATACAATAAGAAAGAAGAAGGTGGAAAATGGAGCACCATTCAAAAACATGATAAAGGATCATACTCCTCAAAATAAAAAGTTCAGTCACAAACCTAAAACAAACCATGAAATTTTTCAAGGAAGGAAACTATAAAATTAAAAAACAAAAAACATATCAAAAGACAAACTTCTCATGTCACAACAGACTCAAGTATGGAAACACCTTCAATGGTTATTGTTTTTATTGTAATAACTTTGGTCACAAAGCATTGGAATGCAAGAGTCCTGAAAAGAAAAATTCAAGAAGGTCCAATAACTTAATGAGATGTTGAATATGCAATTGTGTTGGCCACAAAACAAAGTTTTTTCATACAATGAAATGTTACAAATGTGATTGTTTTGGTCACAAATCCCAAAACAGCAGAAAATCAAGAAGTCAATCCATGAGAAATAATTCATACAAGTCAAGAAGAAAATATAATGAAGGTTGGAAGAAAAGAAGAAATGACAAATCTCAAAGGACAAACTTAGAAAAGAAATATCCAACAAACAAAGTATATGATGAAAAGGTATGGAGAAGAAAATCTGAAATAGAAAGCAAGAAAGATGATTTGGCATATGAAAATGAAGAAATTGATAACAAGAAAATGATGGGTGAAGTTCCTAATAAGGAATATTAAATTCATAGATTTGAATATGAAATGGATCAAACTCAGGAAATGAGAGTTCCTAAAGAAGAAGATGACACAATAGCAGATCATGATGATATCATGCAGATCAAGAGTACATTAACCAATAAAAGAAAAATGTAAACAGAAAATCCCAAAGAAGAAAATGAAGAAGTTTCACTTACACAGAACAGTGATGATAATGATGAATCTTCAATAGCATATCAACTAGAAGAATTGAACAATGAAAATATTGGAAGTTTTCCAATTTTATTTCCATGAACTACTAAATTTCCCCTCAACATAAAATATGAATAAAAGGGAGGAAGGATTTTACAACATAATTTGGTGTAAGTACTACAAAATACTACTAAAGTATGGTATGATGTAAACCCAATGATGGTATCATGAGTAATTTCCAAAAGAATGAAAAACTTATGAAGAGGAATTAACAAACAACAGATGAAAGGACCAATTCAATCTTATTTCTAAGGGACAGAAGTTGAAGTTGGTTTCTGCAGAGTTGAAGGATTGTGAGTAAGATATTAAATTGGTTGAATAATGGAAATCAAATTAATTGGTATCGATCAATGGTATTCTTGTGAAAGATCAGAATATTAATGAGAATAAATAAACAGATTAAAAAGATTAGTAAGATTCACACCCTTTTCCTTTAAAGGAGAAGATAGTAAAGTCCTATGAAATAGTAAAAACTCAGGGGAGTGTTTAATTTGGTCATCAAATGAGAAAGTCATCAGATTAGGTTTAAAACACTTGATCACTACAAAAAATTGGTATCAATAAGACTACCTATTTGAACACAAAACCTCAAGAGATTGAGAAACCAATTGGCACATTCACAGGGGGAGAAAAGCAGTAAAAGTTTAACTCTTTGTCATTGATGTTAAAGGGGGAGAAAAAAAGTAAAACAAATTTGGTATCAGTATTTGGTTCAATCCTCCAACCTGAAAATGAGATCAGTGATAGGGGAAGAGAAATTATTTGCTTTACAGATATGTTGCACTCAATGCCAAAGGGAGAGATTGTTGGCATTATTGATTGTGTGTTGTCATTGATGGAAACATAAGTCAAACATGTACAATAAATAGAGAAAAATGAAGATAACCTTGGGGTAGAAGAAATTTGTGATCATTGTTGATCACGATAGGATCAACAATTATCCTATGTTCATAAATCTCAAGAGAGGTAGCATGCATATAATCCACGTATAGAAGGAGTAATGAAGCACAAGGAATTAAGAGCTCATGAGGGTTAGAGACTAAATATCAGTTCATAAAAGAATGCACAAATGTTAATTGAAGCTCAGAAGAGATGACACATTTGAAGTAACATAGAAGACAAAGTTTTGTGAGTGAAGAAATCATTTTGTAAAGAATCGACTTACATGAATCATTCATTCTTAGTTCAGGACAATCCAAGATTGTTAGATCAAGGTGAAGTCAGAGACTAGGAAGGATTAATATCAACCATCATATCTGGAGAAGTAGCATTATGGATAGTTGGATCAAGCCAAAATCATAGATCGAGAGAGATTAAATAAGAGTCGTTATATTTCGTGGAGGAAATTCATGTGAGCTCTCAACTGTTAGATCAGTTCGGGATCTATCCTAATCGTTAGATAAAACCGAGTGGAAGGATAGGATAAGTGGACCCCATAAGACACAAAGTCTTGAAACCCCCCGAAGTCCTGAAGTAGATAAGGGATATCAGATCTAGAAAATGCATGGTGATCGTTGGATGAGGATAGGCAGGTCCAATGATGGTCAAATACGATGCTAATCACTTTAGCGAAAAGGAATCTAAAACATGTATGTTTACCCGAAGGTCGAAGCCCCGAATTCGCGAACTCCCATCGACCGTCGGATTAGAGGAGGAGCAAGGAAATACTGTCAACCATTGATCTATAATAAATTTTGAACCGTCAAATCACACTAAAGGAAAGAAGGTGGTCAACTCCGACGCTGACGACTCCAGCGAAAAGGAGTCTAAAACAGGTAATTTTACCCAAAGGCCAAAGCCCCGAAGTCGCGAACTCTTTTCGACCGTTGGATCAGAGGAAGAACAGTAAATCTCGTCAACCATTGATCTGGAGTGAAAATATTGAAACCATCAGATTGCACTAAGGAAGAAGGTGGTAAACTCCAAATTTGACCTACTCCGTCATTAAGCAACTCAGATAAACCAAGAATTATCGAACCCCGGAGTTCCAGAATAAACATAAGTCGTCCATCAAGACAAGAAAATATCTACAGTGATAGATCTATTCGACACTTTGGAAATTATCAAAGGATGGTATAAAAGTCCCAAAACTCCTGAAGCCACGAAGTGTCAATCCATGATCTAGGAGGGAGACATGTGGCCCAATAAGATGGTGGCAAATGTCAGGGTCTAGTTAGAACTTTAGGTATACAAAATTCACGAATCAAGGTGACACGTGGCAATCACTAATCTAGTGCCACATCAAGAATGACATCAACAAGCCATGTCACTTCGGGACTACATCCTCTGGGGATATCCATCTTATCCTAACAGCTAAAATATTTGAAGCGTCGAAGGCCAAAGTCACGAATTAACATTTGGACGTTGATCTAAGATCCTACAAAATATTTCTTGTTCATTTGATCAAGTACATTGGAAAGATAGAGTAAGCGTGAATCATGAAGTAACTCTAACCTTTGATCTACTTCGGGAGTGTTCTCGACCATTGATCAAGCATAGTGGAATGATAGCGTAAGCGGAGGTGTTAACCGAAAACAAGTGGTCATCGCCATTCTATGACTTATTCAATAGGTAAACCTCCAGAGGGATTTCTCTACTCTAGAGTCCTGGAACCATGAGTAGCCGAAGTCCCAGAGTGAACGATAATCGTTCATCTCAACTCCTAATTAAGTCATGATCATCGATTTCTTTTATTCTCGAGGATAATGTTGAAATCGTCGGATTAGTGCCTATTAGGAATTGCATTTGGTCATGGGTTCTGGTCTCATGATAGAGGAATAAGGATGAAAGAATAAGCTCTAGGAACAACGCTTAAATGGATAAGCCTATGGTTTTGAGCCCGTGGTCATTTGAATATTGTGTTGAAGGAAGTGCCTCATACATAATTCATTTTTGTAAACAACTTAAGGCCTGTAGAGTAATTTGATAGAGATTAACACCATAACAATACAAAGAGTAGGTAAAAGCTCAAATATGATCTGTTAGCAAACTTGGGAATGCAACAGAAGCATGGGAAAGAAATAATGAGTCAATCCATATCTATGATCAACTCATGAGGACAAAATTTGAATCAAGATTAGTCTTCTAATTAAATTGAGAAACTTATGATGAAGAGGTGCAATGTTTTATGTCAAAAAGACACAATGGTTCAATCCTATACCTATTGAAATACTATATAAACCAGAAGTGGTGGTGAATCTAATTGTGTCTTGGTGGATTATATATATATATATATATATATATATATATAATGGATTGAATGGAAGTTCATTCTATCAGGTTGGTGTTTGTTTACAAGAAGAGTCTTGTTATGAGGGTCGGATTCCTCACATCTCAGTTGGATCTAATATCAACAAGCTCGGTCTTGTTATGAGGGTTGGATTCTTCATTTATCAGTTGGATCTGAGAACTACAAGCTGGGTCTTGTATTAGAGAGTTGGATCTCTCATATTTAGTTGAAGTTGAAGATATTAAAGGTTTGGTTTTATTTGTATTCATTCAAGTTAAATAAATAAAAGAAATATATTTTATCTACTTCATACAATTTGTGTTACACATGTTTGTGAATAATTAATTGAGTTGCATATATCTTATTC